>JALLAZ010000148.1:0-21037 GCA_036939755.1 Stephanodiscus triporus
GGGTAGACGAGCGCCAAATGATTTCGACCGAAATATTCGTTCGACACCATTCAGCTACCTCAGCTTTTGTGCGGAATGGGATATTCCGCACGTGGGCGAAGAGGTGCCGGGCAAGAGCAGAGCAATTGTCTTGCGGGGTCTCGTTGGATGCGTTGAATCGACCGTAGGGAACGATAGTAGGGAGGATTTCTGCAGGCGAAGCCATTTCCGAAATATCTGACGGGACTCTGTTGATGATGATGCCCGTGGGCGAGGTGGGGTGCACAGCGTTGATAGGTAGGCATATCCCCTGGGATATTTGGGAGAGAATCGGATCTTCATAGCTCTTGTCGCTGATCGATTGACTATCGTACTCTAACGAAAAGAAAAAGGGACCGTTTCTTTTTTTAATTTTTTTCTACTGTCGTCTCGAAGCACCACCACCTGGAAATCGTTGCTTGGAAAGGACAGCTTCCTCCTCCCTGGAAAAACGCGGACGATGACCCAGGTCGCGGATGCTCAATGCTCAAGATGGATGTTATTTAATTATTGATGATACGATACCTGCTGTTTGATCGAAAATAATGGGATTGATGTGAAAAAATTAATCCACTAGCAACTATGCCTTAACAAAATCAGCGGAATTCGGCGCTGATGACAACGATTGTGGACGAGACCATCTATTTTGTTATCTCTTTCAAATTTTGGAGTGAACTATAATACCAATCGAAGTCCAAGTCATCAAAAACCAATACATGCAGTGAGAAAAGCCATTCGCATTTTGCATGTGACTTATTGGAAGCACGTCAGGCTGGAGCTTTTTTTGCTGAAAGATTCAAAGTCAACCAGTGATGATCACATCTTAGTATGCGCCATGATGGATGGAGGACAAAACTTATAAAAACAATATGACCCGAAGCATGGGTGCAGGAGGAGTGTGGAGGTTACGCTTGATGGCAATCTAGCGTGCAAGGCGATTTTCAATGGATTGACAGCGAACTCTCCAACTGAGTTTGACGATTAGCTGGTTCCTCATTGAGGAGTGAGTTCTACTGTGGTTAACTACTCACAAGCTAACGTAACATTGGACACAAGCAATAAAATTAAAGGATAAATATATAGATACTACTACCATGCTGATTCCCCCCCCTTAAATAGAGCAGGAGCATTTTTTATTTCTGTCTCCTTCATGGTCACATCAACGAGAGAAGCCACCTGACACTTTATCTCTCACTTTTCAAAGATTACACAACACGAGCTACTACGCCACTAATCCAGTATTTTCAGTGTCCAATATTTCTCGACATTCGGACAGCATGGAATTGATGTTATCGATCATCGCCGCGGGATCCTCGTCCACCTCCTCGTCCATGCTGTTGGTCAATCCCAAAGCCTTGTCTTTCGAAGATTTCGCGGTCATATCGTCCATAGACGACAGCTTTTTCGTCGTCGCTCCCTCTAATTCTACTCCTCGGCCACTGTTGCTGCCGCTACCGGTGGACTTGCTGCTGCGATGACTCCCCCGGCTGCGATTACTCCCGACACTCGACTCATCGCTGTTTAACAGAGACGAGACGAATTTCTCATTTGTCCGCAGTTCCTGCTGCTTTTCCTTGTCGAGGAAGATGGACTTAACCTTTCCCGGCGCCGTCGAAGAATTCGGAATCGCGACGCCGGCTTCCTCTTCGTACCCCTGGGAGGTTGGCGAAGCCGACCTTTTCCTGAAGAGGTTCTTCGCAGACCTCACCGGCGCCGTCCACGACGGTGCGGAGTCGACAATGTCGCCGCAGCTCGGTACGACGTCGGCGTCGCCCCCCTCCCTCCCGACGCCACCGCCTCCGACCAAGACTCCCGGATTCGACACGCTGTCGTCCGCGTCGATTACGACGATGGCCGACAAATCGTCGTCGTTCATCCCAAGGCCCAGCCCGATGCCCGCGTTCGGCAGCCGGCCTCCCCCCCCTGCGGCGGCGGACGCCGACCCCTCCTCCTCGTCGTCGCGGTACATCCCCCCCAGGATCGAGTCGTCGTCGTCCAAGCCGACGGGCGTCGCCGCCGACGCGGTCGACGATCCCCCCGTCGACCCCGTCCTGTGGTGGAGCCCGCGCCTCCCTCCCGTCGTCGTCGTCGTCGCCGTCGTACGGACGCCCTTCCCGAGCAGCTCCAGCGTGAACGCCCCCGCCTCGCCGCGCATCGAGCCGGACGTCTCGCTCGCGGAGTTCACCGACCCCATCCCCGACTGCGACTCCCCGTCCTCGACCTCCTGCTCGACGAGCATGTTGAACTTGCCGTTGTTCAGGTCGGCGCGGTGCCCGTTGCGGTCCCTGACGACGGCCGACGACGCGAGGCCGGTCGTCGCGCGGCTGCCCTCGTCGTCGGTGTCGTCCCCCCAGACGCTGTCGAAGTCGCGCGGCACCTCGCCGGCGTAGTAGACGTCCCCCCCCCCGCCGCGTCCTCCTCCTCCTCCGACGGCGGCCCGACCGCCCCTGCCGGGGGCGGGACGCTGGGCGCTCCCGCCGCCGCTCCCGCCGCCGCTCCCGCCGAACTGGGAGTACACCCCGTCCCCGCCGATCGCGCTCATCCCGTCGATGCTGTACCCGTCGAAGTCGTCGGAGGCGTACCCTCCCTCCCCGGGTCCGTAGTAGTCCCTGGACGACGCGCGATTGCGGTTGATGTTGGGGTATAGCATCATGGCGGTGTCCTCCCCGACGGAGTACGCGTCCTCGCCCCCGCCGCCGCCTCCGCCTCCGCCGCCGCCGACCGCGGGGTAGGCGTCGACGATGTCGTCGGTGGGCGAGATCGAGAAGGAGGCGGCGACGACGTCGCCGATGTTGTCGTCGGTGACGTCGCCCACGTCGGCGTCGTCGGGAGGGAGGCGGCGGGCGTCGTCGTCCTCGGGCGGGGACTGGGACTGGGGAGACTGCGACTTGGACTTCCGGCCCCACGACGACCTCGACCCGCCGCCGGACGTGCGATACCTCTTGGTGGTGGTGACCACCACCATCCTTTCCGGGGGTCGGCCGTTCCCGTTCCCGTTCCCGTTCCCGTTCCCGCCCCCGCCGCCCTCGGCGGGGGGCGAGGACGACGGCGGGGTCGATCCCCACGACGCGGAGGGGGGCGAGGCCTCCTCGTAGAGCCCCTCCGTCTCCCCGCTCGGGTTGCTGGGTATGACGACGCGCAGGTCCTTCTTGTTGTTCGCCGCCCTCGCCCCGCTCGTCATCTCCACGTCCCCCCCCCCCGCGTCGGCGGCGGACCTCGCCGCGCCCCCCCTCGCGGCGGCCGTCGTCGTCGTCCTCCCCCCCGCCCGCCGCTTCCTGTCCCTCCTCCTCCTATTCCTCCTCCCGCGCCAGTCGCAGTAGAGCGCCGACGTGCACAGGACGACGACGAGGAACATCGCCCCGAGCGCCGCGACGGCGGCGACGGCCCAGACGTTGACGGGCGTCCCCCTGATGACTACGACGTCCTCCCCGCCCCGCGAGGTCCCGGCCGGGTCCGGGACGGGCGCCGGGGCCGCGTCCGCGTCCGCGTCGCCCTCCTCCCCGCCCTCCTGCCGTCCCCCCCCGTCGACCTCGGAGGCCACGACGAGGAGGAGTCCGTCGAGTCCCGGATCGTCCGCGTCCCTGAGCGCCTTGAGGAAATACTCGCCGTATCCCGGTATGTCGAACGCGCGAAGGGTGACCTCGTCGAGCTCGGACCGGGAGGGGAGCGGCGGGCCGTCGGCGGGGAGGCTTACGACGCCGCCCACGAAGGACTGGCGAACGACTATCCCCGATGGCTCGCCGTCCTCGCCTTCGCCCTCGCCTTCGCCTTCGCCGTAATCGTCGTCGTCATCGTCGGAGACGACGGTGAGTAGGACCTGGGTGGGCGTCGAGTCCAGCTCGAGGGCGTATACGGACGCCAGGTGCTTCTCGGCCGCGGACTGGACGGTCGAGTCCACGCCGTCCTCCCCCCGGGAGCCCGACGCGGGAGAAGACTCGATGGTCAGGTCGAGGCGGAAGGTGGAGATGGCGAGGGTCTCGTCGGGCCTCGCGGCGGCTGCCACGGGGGCGGCGTGGCGCGCGAGGAGGAGGACGCACGCGACGAGGAGGACGCGCCGCATGGCGTGGGTCGGCGGGGCGAAGATGACGATAAAAATACTGCGGTACCCACTACGATACTCAATCGGTGCAGAAATAATAATAATGCCCCCTGCTGGCGAATGCTCGTCTGTCGATCTGACTGTCTATCCGCTGCGCTTGTCGGCCTGGATCCTGCGTTTCGCTCGTTTCGGCCTTATTGAACTGTTATTCTTTTCGAGGGTTGCGTTCCACCTAATGCCAATGGAATGCGCATCGTTCTATATCTATCTACGACTCCGACGATTTCAGAAGCCGTCCGTCATTGCGCAACATAAAAAAGAAATTGGGGTTGTGTTGTATCATTGTGTGTCGATCATTCGTGTCTATTCCCCTCAGGACCCGCCAAAAATATGGCGCAGCGGGCAGTACCGAGAGCGAGAAAACAGAAGGGGTTCGAGAAAGATTTATATTTTTCCTCTCGGAAAGAGAAGTCCAATATCAAAAACAAGACACATCGAGTACCTACCTACTATCTACGTAGAGTACCTACTCTACCAAGCAGTATGTATGGTATCAACCTTATCTCTGCTTTTAGAGTAAGCATGAAGGTACGGTACGTACATTATTTTTTGCGTAGAGTATGTAGAATAGAGTACTCTATGTACCTACCACTTCCACTCTACGATATCGTACTCTACGATATCGTACTCTACGAAAGTATCATCTGTGAAAGTATTGTACTCCTCCGTACTCTACTTGTTACCGCGATTACTTGGTTCTGGTTATTACTTATTCCGATGTGAAGTCTACGTCTCGTCTCCGTCCAGCAACCCGCCTGCAGCGCGTCCTCGCTCGGTCCGTCGTTCCCCGACCAACTCCAAAACGGAAAGGTGTGTTGTGAACCATGGTGTTTTATGTTGCCGGCTACTGGTGGCACGATGGACTGAGAATTTCACGAGAAGAGGAGATTGACGCCAATGGGGAGCGTCCATCGCAAATGTCTCGTAGAGATGCGGCGGTGACTAGAGTTTTCCCCACGATTCACGATTGTTGACGGGGAGAGATGGGGCCCGCCGCATCGGGATGTGTGTGGAGTTCATCTCGCGGACTAGCCGCCCCGTCGCGGCGCGTTGGTCCGAAAATGGACGAATGTCCAAGGACGGAAGTCGAAGCCCCTGGGAAAGATCCGTGTCGTACATGCATTCCATTACCTCCCGTCGATCCATTTTTTTTAGTTTTCCAACAACTCGATCTGCCGCTGTTCATTGTCCCTCACCTTCGTCGCCCCTTGTTCCCTCCCGCGCGCGCGCGGCTCAGCGTTCTTCGTAAATTATATCACAATAGTACAAACATAACAAGAAGATGGTCAAGGCATATGAACTGCGAGGTCTGCCGAAGGAGGAACTCCTCAAGACCCTCGCCGAGAACCGCAAGCAGCTCGCCGAGCTCCACGTCGCGAAGGTCACCGGAGGCGCGCCCTCCAAGATCGCCAAGATCAAGTCGGTCCGCAAGAGCATCGCGCGCGTGCTCACCGTGCACAACCAGCAGCAGAAGGAGGGGATAAGGAAGGCGGCCGCCGGGTCCAAGTACATCAGCAAGGACCTCAGGATCAAGAAGACTCGCGCCATGAGGAGGGCGTTGACGAAGGAGCAGAGGGGGGCCAAGACGCTCAAGCAGAAGAAGAAGGATATGCATTTCCCGATGCGTCGTTATGCTGTTCGGGCCTAAGCTATAACTACTTGTTACAAACGGCGAGGGATTATGGAATCACTTACTCTATATTATAACGCATGTGAACTGTTGTAGGTTAGATATTATTATCATGGAGCAGCACGATAAGGTGAATGGTACTGTAGGCGAATTATTATTGAAATTGCGGCCCCCCCTCTGCTCCGGGCTACACGCGCATGAAAATCTAGCCTACCCCCCTCTGGACGGTAGGCTATACTCTCGTCAGATTATTGATCTGCGACACTGCATCGTTGTACTTGTACTTCAAGTCCTCGATCTCCTCGAACAAGTCGAGATGATCGATGCGGGATAACCTTTCGTTCTCCCTCTTCAAGGCTTCGTTCTCCGTCTTGACCTTCACGAGCTGGGCCTCGACATTGCCGTCGGTCTTCACGCGCGCTTCCATGATCCTGTTCATGTCGTCGATCCTATGCTTGAGGGATTTGTTCTCGCTCGTCAGAGACAGTACCTGCTCTGCTATATGGTCTTCTGCATCACTTTCGGAAGAGTTTCTTCCCGTCGATTGATGCAGCGCATTCTCCAATTCTATAATTCGTTTCTGATATCTCTCCAGCACGGACGAGTTGTCGGTTGCAACTTTTTTGCGCTTCTCCTCCGCGAGAGATTTCTCGAGCGATTTCACCTGATCCTCAAGCGATTGACGTCGCTCCCTCGAAATACTTCCACTTCTCGTCGTCGTCTGCTCTGTATCTGCGTCGCCCCTTTTCTTCTGTTTTAACTCTGCAAGCGCGATACGGAGCGAACTGTTCTGAGCGGCGAGACCGGACACGGTCTTATTGAGCACGCCCACCCTCTTCGTCAACTCTTCTACAGTCTTAGAGTTCTCATTTTCCGTAAGGCCCTTCAGCTTGATGGCCGATTCTCTTACTTTCCGCGACATCTTCAACTTTTCATTCTGCGCCTCGATCTTATCAAGCTTCAACACGTTCATTTGTGCGCTCATGTCCTCCAAGGTTTTTTTAAGGGAGGCCAATTCCTCGTTGGTGGCCTTTACAACATCCTCGCTGCGAGCCCTGCCTTGCCTTGCAATAGAGATAAAACTCTTCGTTCGGACTTCCGAGGCGAGGAGATCCTTGATCGTGGCATCTTTCTGTTCTCCCTCCTTCGCGAGCTCACTCAATTTTTCCTTCAGGCAATTTACCTCCTTCCTGGCCTTTTCCAACGCATCCTGTGCTTCGTTGCATTTTTGCTGGTACGCATTCATACCGTTCATTGCTGTGTCTACCTCACTCACTCGAGAAACAAGCGTTGATACTGAAGGAATGTGAATCGATTAGGTAGGATTCAATAATAGGAAAAAGTAACAAAGTTATGACATGCATTCTCTCACTGTCAGATTTCATTCGCTCAGCCTCCTTCAGCAGGTTCTGGTACGACTCGTTCACCTGCAAAAGTTTCTGCGTTAGCTCGACGATTTTTTGGGCTTGTTCGCGAATCGCATTTTCTTTCTCTTTGATAAGGATCAACGAGTCCTCGAGGTGTTTCTGCATGTTTTGTTTGAGGGTCGGCGAGCAGCGTCCAGAATAACCGCTGACAGCGCGTGAAATCGATCTGTCGATGGAATTCGTAGAAGTTGATTGATCCGACTTGTGTTCGCGATTCCCACGGTCAGACTTGAGTTCACGATGTCCTCTTATCCGGGAAAGCGAAGGGTTCATTTTCTTACTAGCGGCAGATTTATGGCCCCCCTCTTGTATGATCCGCGCTGCCAGGGCATCATACAATCGACTTTTTTCTTGTATTACATCATTAAGGCACGAAATTTGCTTTCTGGCCTTGGCTGAGTCGATGCGGCTCTCTTGCACAGAAAGGAAGGCAAGTTGAAGATTTTTCACATCGTTGACGTATAAAGACAGCTTCTGCTTCGTTTGCTCCAATGCATCGCTAATGTTCTTCGCTTTTTCTTTTCTCTCGTTCGTCAACTCGTCCTCAAGCGATTTGCACCTCACTTTTAGTGTTACAACTTCATCGATCGCAACCATTTGAACCATCCCGTTGCCAGTTTGAACTGCCATGCCATTATGGATCGGGAGTTGGCTCCTTCCGTCGGCATTGTTTACTACAATATCAGCGCTCTGTTCCGTGATCTGCCGCTTTGCCGAAGTAAGGTCTTGCGCTAATTTATCATATGCATTGATAACGCAGATGAATTGCACTTCCGCAGCTGCAGGCATTGGAACCAATTCTTCACCCAGAACTTCCGTCGCTCTTCGACGCATCGATGGAGTCAGCACAGATGACGTAGGATCAATCGAACCGCCCGTCTTCAACGTAGCATCTCTGAGTTTTTGATTTTCGAGGGTTATATTTTCAAGAAGTTGCTTCAGTACATTACTCTCGCCCTCACTTGATGGTTCCCTCGTCGATATCTCTCGCTCCAGTCCTGCAATCGTGAGTCTCTGCACTTCTTTCTCCGATTTGAGATGAGAAATTTCGGCAAGGAGTTCCCTCGATCGGTCATTAAGAGGAAGCTCAATCGCACCCCGCCGTAAATTGCTCGCAAACTCAACCACTTGTGAAACTTGTTGAGGATTCATTCCAAGAAAACGCCCCCCGTTCTCTCCCAAGTCGATAGCTCTTTCTCTCAATTGACCTAACAGTTTTCTGCGTTCGCCTTTGATTCGAATGATAATTGTGAGAACGCAAAACCACATGGCAAATCGAAGAAGTTGGGATGGTTTACCTTCAAGTGACTCAATTTGGCGAGAAAGCTCGGCATTCTCACTTTGAAGCCGACTGTCCTCGCGGCGCAATGCTGTTCTTATCTCCTCATCATCGAACACGAAATCATGTCCAAGATTTGCCTTTTCTTTAAGCCAATCACAAGCTTTAGTCAATGATCTGCATTTGTCCATCTCGACGCCTACGGTGTGATTCAATCGCTTTAAGTCATAATCCCTCCTTCTCACATCTGCCTCTAGCTGCTTTTGGAGCCGAACGACCTCCGTCAGGCCATTTTTCTGCTCGTACAATGAGTTTCGCTCATCGCTACATCGAAGCTGATTCCTCAGTTTTTCAATTATTTCTTCGGAGTCAAGAATCCTCTGCATTGCACTCTCAAGCTTGGCGTTTGCTCTATCGATTTCGGCGTTTGATTGTGTCGCATCTAATTTCTCTTTCAGTTGGGCCGAAGCAGTTTGTTCTTTTGCGTCGCGCTTGGACTGGTTGAGAGCTTGTATGGTTTCATCTAGATCTCGTTCGGCATGATTTTTGTCTAATAAACATTGATCGAACATTGAACGGAGCCTTTGATTCTCCTGCCGTACTTGCATCAACTCTTTCCTAAAAGCCTCGTTTTCTTTGACGTATGAAGAATCTTTGTGTTTGGCTTGTTCGTGCTCCAGTTCTGACAAAAGCCTTGTGATTTCCGACTTGCTAGCAGCATCCTTTCGTTGCCATCCCTCTCGGTCTTGACGATACTCATCGCCGCGCGTTGACAGGTCACTCTCGGCTTTCTCCTTTTCATGGCGCAATAGACTGATTGTCCGAGCCTTTTCGTCAAGATCTGCGTGAAGTAGATCACACTTGGATGTTAGCTCTTCGCTTTGTTGCTGAAAGCCACTTTTCTGGCGAACGAGGGTTTCTATTTCATTCACGAGGACGTCTTCGTTTGCTTCTACCTGAAGGATTGTGTCCCGGAGCCTAAGTAGAGATGAGACATCGAGTTGCTAATTCGCAAAGAGCACACGATCGGTGAGGTAGATATCACTCATGTATGACATTACCTTTGATTCTCTATCTCGAGTCTATACAAACTTTGGTTTCCGTTTTTCTGAATCTTCCTTGCCTCTTCTGATGCCTTGGCTGAAACTTCAAGTATATTTTTTTGCGCGTCCAATTGCGACTTTTGTGTGTCTACTTTCTCAACCAGCAATGATTTCTCTTCCAGAAGACTATCGTTGTCTAGGCGAAGCTGTTTTACTGCAAGTTGAAGCTCCTGGAGCTCTTTAGTTCTAGCATTTAGCTCGTCTTGTTGTTTGTCATTCTCCCCTTCCAGATTAGTTAGAACGGTTTCCAGCTCGTCAATGTTGCGCTCGCGCTCTTCAAGAGCTTCGTATAATTCTCGAATCTCTTCGTCCATTGTTGTCCCCACACCGTCCACGCTCTGCCGTCGTCTTCGTTGGTTGTCGTCGCCAACACAGTCTTTCGTCCCGCCTTTGAATTTAAACTTTTAAATTCGCAGCCCAAGCCCCCCCCACAGAAAGTTGTGCTTGTCTTTTTTTCCCCCTGAACCACCCCACACCAACTTAACTCTCCTCCGCCCCCAAGTATGCTTAGTACGATCTCATTATTTCAACTCGTTTGTTGGTTCTCCCTCCCTCGGCCGAGTCGCTGTTGGCAGCAGTGGGATTTTTCATCCTACACAAACGATCAGTGGCGAGAACTCTGGACACTGCCCGATGGTCCAGGTGAGAGGCGAGGGCATTCCATGGTATTAGTCAACGAAACTAAAGTCATATTGTTCGGCGGCCGAGGCAATGATGCACACCGGCCACATGTACCAAAACGGTTCAATGTCGTCGATGTAGAAGGTGTCCTCGAGTTCGCGACTTACGACGGCATGCCCTTGAGTGCAAGCTACTCGCCAGACTCTGCTGGGTGCCGGCCTGTTAAATCATGCGTGTCACTGACTAATTCTAGCTCAGGAAATAAAGAGGTTTGTTCGTACTCATGGGAGCATCTCCTCCGAGACGTCACTAGCCCAACCGACCAGGCAAAAATCGAAGACGCATGTGGTTACGTCCCAGCTGGTGTTTATTACAACGACGTCTGGGTGTATGATACCGATTGTTTGCGACATGCAGACCTGGCATGTACAAATGATGGGTGGCGGATCTTGCACGAGGGCAGGACTTTTGGAGGTTGCAGTAACAAGGAAGGAGAGCTCATATGCGAAGCACCGAGCGAAAGATATGGTCACGGTGCGACAATGCTCGGTGAATCGACGATGGCGGTGTACGGAGGTTACTCAAACGAGTGCGAAGACTATTGTGATGATTTTTGGCTATTTGATTTCGTGTCATTGGAGTGGACGACAGTTAACACTTCGCCAAATCCCGGAAATCGATGGGAGTTTAGCATGGTGGCCGATTCGAACTCTATCTTTCTTTTCGGTGGACATCGCTTGTGGCATGGCATGGCAATGGATAACAATGAAGATAACCGTTGGCAAAGCACAGAGTTGTTGCCCGAAGGAGGATACTTGGAAGATCTATGGGTATATGGTCCTTCCCATTCGAACGATGGCGAGAAAAAGTGGGCTAAAATAGAAGGGAAAACGACGTGCATCGATGCGCCTGGTCTCACATGGGAGAGTAGGAACGACAAGCACTGCAAGGTGCATTGGCCCTCTGCTAGGTCTGGTCATGCTGCAGTTTATGACGATTTAAGAGGTGGGATGTGGATCCACGGAGGCTATTCCACCTATTACCCATATCCAACCAGCAAAAGTCCAGGTAGCGGTCTTGGCGTTCAAACACTGGGCAGGGAGCACACTGCTAATGCTCTTCTACCCACATATGAATTTTATCTCGACGACCTTTGGTTTTATGATGCTAAGGCCGGAAATTGGGAGAAAAAGAAAATCTTCGGTAGGAAGCCACAACGACGAACCAATCACATCCTCTCCGTGTCAGGAAATTTGCTAATCTTACATGGCGGCTTTGCAGACAACGATCATCTCAACGACACTTGGCACTACATCATCGAAGAGAATAGGTGGCTGAAGAAGGATCATTTCGTGCATTTTTCATTTCCTGACTCATTTTGCACCGATGATCTTGTCACAATCGAAGATGATCCGAGTTGCATTGAATTAGATTTCCCGAATGACTTGAAGCGATCTAACGAGTCGACTGCCGCCCTAAAATATCAACAAATTTTGCCGTTCAGCGAACAGAAGGGTTATACACCCGATCCTGACCATCCGCTATATTTTGGAATAGTCGACGACGCTGAAGAGTTCGTCCACGAGCTGCGTCGAAAATACTCTGATCAAGGTGTATACGACGAAAGAGGCCAGCGTATATGGTTGGAATCGACCGTTCCCGACGGCACGCCCATCGCGCCCGCAGCCGCTAGCGCTCCGAGACAGTACGCTCGACGGAAGATGATGGAATACAACAACACGATGGAACTCGAAGTATGGGAGTGGTGCGTGTCCGTTAAAGGAGAACCCACCAGGGGCCGAGCGGATGATGGCAGACATGGCAGATCAAAGACCAGCGTGTTGATTCCACAACCCCGGAGGCAATCGCCCGGATGGGACGGCTGCAGGGATCTTAAGTGGAAGTACCCATCCTCACGAGCGAACCACGCTTTCATTTACGTCGATAAGTTCGATATGCTTGTTGTGCATGGAGGGATGGGCTACAGCCCAGATGGCGGCCAGCATCCGAATACCACCATTTCACCCTCGGCTCGTATCCTCGGTGACTTTTGGGTGCTCAATACGCATGATTGCGCTCGCAACTGTTCTGGGAATGGGGTATGCACACATGGCTTCTGCGAATGCGACCCGGGCTATTACGGCATCGACTGCTCAAACATCACATGTCCCGGCTCCGTGTGCGAGTACGACAACGATCGCTCTCAGCACTGCGCGCACTGTTGTTATGATAGCGCCGACGGCCGAAAGGTCCCGTGTAAGCTCGAAGACGACGAGGTCATGATATTTACGGGGACATCTGAAGGAGTCTGCGATGGGTTCGGCTCCTGCCAATGCGCTCCTCCGTATATTGGCGAAGATTGCTCCATCCTCGACTGCAAGCAAAATTGCAGCTTCAACGGGTATTGCATGGTCGAGTTTCCGCAGTCAAGGTGCATGTGCAAGGACGGGTACACAGGGGAGTACTGTCAGCACATTGAATGCCTCAACAATTGCTCAAGTCCCAACGGAGTTTGCGACCACGATACAGGTAAATGCATCTGCAAGAGGTTATATCACCCATACGACAGGACCAAATGGTGGAATGCATGGCAGGGGCCCGACTGCAGTTATTTACCAGCTTGGTCGGGAGCCTCCCACCTTGGACTGAACATAATTGTAAGGATCTTCATACTGCTAGGATCCTTCATTATACTGATAAAAATAACCCAACGCTAAATCCCTTGCCTTCCATGCAAAGCCTGTTATGCGAATAACCTCTCTCACCTGACTGGGTTATTCGTGGGCAAAAATGAGGAGGACGACGACTTCGAGCGGCCGTATCCGGTCCGCCACCTTGCACCATTCCTCATGTTTTTTCCGTCTGTCGTCGCCATCTTAAGAACGCCGCCCCACTTCCGTCGCAGCTCCACCCGTCTATCATTCCTGGACTTGAAGTGCATGTACGAGAAGAATCCAGCGACGGCGATCGACATGCCCGCGACCTGCAGGGACGTAATGGTCGATCCGAATATGAGGGAGGTGACAATGATCGCAAAGACGCGTCGGATGCAATTGAGCGCCGCATGGTGCACGACGGATATGCGCGTGAGGACGTATGTGCTCACCAGATTGTACGCCGCGAAGGCCACGCCATTCGCAAGGGAGAGGAGGATGTATTCCATCGCCGCCGATGAAGAAGACGACGTCGACGATGACGCGGCGGCGACCAGATGCCGATGATGATGTGGTTTGACGCCCACCGACTCGACATTCCACAGCGGTCCGCCAAAGCTGCCGCCGAGCGCGAACGACAGCAACGCGGGAACGCCAAGCATCAACGCGCCGATCTGCTGCATCCTGAACTGCAAGGTCAGGTCGTCGACATACGCTGAGCTCCCGCGGGGGGTGGAGCGGAATAACTTCTGATGCAATCCCCGGAAGGAGAAGCACAAGTTCGAGGCCATGACGACGAGGCACACGAGCGGGAGGGAAAAGGACGACGAGGACGAAGATCG
Organism: Stephanodiscus triporus; assembly: GCA_036939755.1. Taxonomy (NCBI): domain Eukaryota; phylum Bacillariophyta; class Thalassiosirophyceae; order Thalassiosirales; family Thalassiosiraceae; genus Stephanodiscus; species Stephanodiscus triporus. The sequence goes on from JALLAZ010000148.1 coordinate 13,674, forward strand.
GGATGACGACAATTGTCGCCTAGCAGCGCTGTCGACGGCGCTCCCGGCCCCACCCCCGTCGCCGCGATATCCCATCGTCGACAGGGCGACCCCGGCCACGATCCCGAACAACGACAGCACCTCCTTCCCCCCCAGACGTTCGATTCCCCATATCACCGCGACGGACGCGGACGTGAACGGCTCGGCGGCCTTGATCGTCTCCACGAACGCGACCGATCCGGACCCGAAGCCGCGGTTGGTGAACAGGAATCCCAACGCGAAGTAGAGCGCCGTCAAGAATAGCTGACGCTCGCCGGCCGACGGGGGGAGGAAGCAACGTCCCCCGGCGGCGTCGCGTCCGTCGGACGACGACGACGACGACGAGGACGAGGACGACGATGATGTCCACTTTCGTCCCGGCGACGACCCGCCGGCCTCGCATCCGGTCGTCGGCGTCGCGGCGGTCCGACCGCGACGACGACGCTCCCTGACTCCAAGCACGACCCACAGGAGCGTTGCACCGATCGCGAGCTGCTGCGCTGTCAGCACGAGCGGCGACGCAGATGGTCGGGACGACGACGACGACGACGACGACGACGGCGACGACGAGAGGAGGATTTTGGAAGAAGTGATGGATAGCACGCCCAGGAGGTACCAAAGCAGCACCGCCACGGGTATCGGCAGGGCGCGGCCGTCGGAGTCGGCGTCGTCTCTCGACGGCGATCGCTTTTTGGCGTCAGCGTCGGGACCGACGGAGGCGATGGCGCCGAGGTTGTGCTTGTGGGAGGGGTCCCCATGGCCATTCGCGGCGTTATCATTGCCATTGACATTGTTATTGTTATTGTTATTGTTATTGTTATTGTTATTATTATTATTATTTCCGCGGCGATGATGCACCCTCCTAGGACGGAGATTATTATTATTATTCAACGGTGAATCGAGATCATCGTCGTCGTCGGTGCTTCCACTCCGAGAGGAGAGAAGTGGACGGGGGGGGATCATCGTTATGATCCCTCGTAATGATATCGTACTCGTTGTTGTTGTTTACATGCTTCTCTGCCACGGAGAAACCTAAGCTTCCTTAGGTATTATCTGTAGTATCTACTACTAACATCTCTCTCTCTAAAAGATTATTAATATTACTGGCTGGCATCACCTAGAAAATATGATAATTGCGAAGCTTGAGGCTACCTCAGATTCCCGTGCCGCCGGCGCCGCGCTTTGAGAATTCCAACAAAACAGAGTTCACGATAACCACCCCGAAGGGAGGGGCGGGCGGGGTGCAGGTCCGATCGGCACCACTCTTTAGTATTTATCAGCTTTTGCATGCGGTGAAACGATAAGATAGAAGAGAAAGGGATAAGAGAGAAAAGGAAGAAGAGAATGAAGCTGACCGCCGAGCAGACGGAGGATTTGCCGTTCCCGATCGGATGTGAGTACATCATGATGTCATGCGACGCCGGCAATCTTCCGATCGAACGGTCATTTTTCAGAAAAGAGATGCGAGAATATGTCTCGAAATTATCCCACTGATGCATTTATTTCGTAGCTTGCATTTCACTTTCGTATTCCCCCCCTTGCTTCTCTCTTCGATGACTCACGATGATTCGGCAAATGACGCAGGTCTCGTGTGGTACAACTTTCCTGGAATATCAAGTCGCGACGAAGAGAAAACGGTCGAGCCGCCGATACTAAAGCAGGTGCGTCGTCGAAACATTTTACTAATTGCCCTCTCCCTATCTTTAATGGGGCCATCTGTAATACATGCGACTTACCAATATCATTGTTACAGGGAGTGGTGGAGTCCGTTGACTTCAATTATGGGTGAGTTTCCTTTAGCACTTACTTTCAAATAATATTTGCTCGATTTATCATCCATCCATCTAACTTCATGATCAGCGCAAGGAGGCTGATTTACAAAGTCTTTTACTCGGATAATCGTCATCCAAATGGAAAAGTAACGGAGGAGGTGTCCGAACATGATTTGGCGTACGGTGCCAAATGTCCAGTCACTATCGACCTGGAAGAGGAGGGGATTGTTTTATTTTCCGAACTTGCGCCTTCGCACCCGGGTAAATTTCTTTACACCGTCATGATTTTCATGTCGGGAGCACGAGCTCGGTATGAATTTGGGGTCGATGCACGTCGTATCAAGTATCGAAAGGTTGCACAAGAGATTACTGCCTACGACGATGCTGCTGCCGCGGCTGCTGTCGCCAGTGCTCTTAGGGAGGAACAACCAACGACAGACAGTGGTGATCCTCCCATTGCAAGCGAGCCTCCATCGGCTTTGGTCGTGCCCGCGGAAGAAGTAAGAGTGCCCTCATCGATCACGTGCGATTCTGTGACCAAAGACAGTTCCAGCAAAGGGGGTACGACCGACAGCAAAAAAAAACGTGAGCATAGAGATATCGGGTCACCGCTAACTATCACACCAATGAAGAGTAATCGACTTCATACTGCACGCTCCATCAATGATTCATTCTACAAACACGACAGTCATAGATCTATCAACAGTGGCAGCCACGATAGTGGCACCGGTATTTCTGGGGGTGCGAATTATCATGAGATCGTCATGACAGTACCTGAATGGATATGGAGAGACCACCATTCACAACAAGACTTATTTTGTAAGTGACGTGCTCCGTTTCCTTTTTTTATTGAACCGAAATGCATATATTTATTCAAAATATCGCTGTCCTATTTCACAGTTTACATGGTTGGGTCTAAGTTTGACAAAGAAGGGAAAACAAGAGTAGCCAAGGTCCAACAAGAAACAAATACCGACATAACAGTTAACCGTGGATCGCCCAGAATTACCATTACAATCAGGCCTCGTATATCGTTCCATATATATGCGTCGTGTCTATTGAGCGAGAAAGAGATAAACGATCTGATACGCGAGATGATGGTATGCAAAATCGCCCGAGATTATAGCAGAGCCGATCGCATCGAGAGGGATCTCAGGACGATGGGTGTGATCATGGAGAACAGAAAGTACCAGTGGAATGCCAACAGTGAGAAGATGGGGCGTCGTGTATGTGATCCACAGTGCCTCGATGACGCGAGGAAGAAGATACAGGATCTTTTAATGGACTATCTGGACTTCCTTGGTGATACGGCTGCCAAAGGACGATTGACTCATGAAGTTGCATCAAGTTGCGCTGGCCCTCATTGTCCGAGGGAGTCAACCAGTAATGCTGTGAGATGGATAGGTCCAAATGGAGCTGGTTTCATTTCTCTGGTGGAATTGCCATTTGTGTTTCACAACGGTCGGAGGTCTTTCCATGGCCACATGATCTTGCAGACGCTTGAAAGCTCGCAACGTATGGAACGTCTGGGTTGCTTAGTGAAGGTTTTTGGAAATGACTTTGGCGTGCCACTTAAATACTGCGATCCATACGCCCTTGTTTCTGGGACCTCTTGGCAGGACGTAGACGAAGCTGTGGAGATAGTGAGGGATGTCATCAATACGCACATGATAATATGCACTTGTACTTATTCACTGCAGCAGCTGCAGCCGCCTCTGCCGCCATCACCACCATCATTGTCGCCACCAACGCCGTCGCCAACAAAAGCAGCTCTAAGGATGAAACTACCTGTATGGATACAGAGAGATCTACGTTCGCAGCAAGATTTGTTTTGTGAGACAATACCTTGTTCGTCATTATACTCTATTCGTCTGCGCATATTTTGACGCCGGATTCTAATACAATATTCGCCTTCCTTCTTGCAGCCCACCTCGTTGGGTCTAAAATTAACAGCCCTAAATCTGAACCCGCGAGAAAAAGGAATTTAGTCGACATTGGGCGTGAAACGGAATGCGCAATATCAATAAATGGCTTCAACAAGAGCTCATTGAGTCAAATCCCTAATACTACAATAAGTATCTACATTCGGTCCATGTCATCAAATCTTCAACATCTCGATGATGCCTGCGAGAAGGTGACAAATCATTTAATGGACTATCTGGACTTCCTTGGTGATACGGCTGCCAAAGGACGATTGACTCATGAAGTTGCATCAAGTTGCGCTGGCCCTCATTGTCCGAGGGAGTCAACCAGTAATGCTGTGAGATGGATAGGTCCAAATGGAGCTGGTTTCATTTCTCTGGTGGAATTGCCATTTGTGTTTCACAACGGTCGGAGGTCTTTCCATGGCCACATGATCTTGCAGACGCTTGAAAGCTCGCAACGTATGGAACGTCTGGGTTGCTTAGTGAAGGTTTTTGGAAATGACTTTGGCGTGCCACTTAAATACTGCGATCCATACGCCCTTGTTTCTGGGACCTCTTGGCAGGACGTAGACGAAGCTGTGGAAATAGTGAGGGATGTCATCAAGACGCACATGCGAATATGCACATGTACGTATTGATTGAATCCGAGATCTCTCATGTACAACATCCGTCGAATACCATCCCGATTACTTTTTCTTGGGGCTACATCGTCATGTCCCCTCAATCGTCACACCTTGGGGCAGCTCAGACATAGGCATTACCAATTACACTGTAATTCATATCCCAACTCGATCCAGGTTATTTATCAACCCAATATCAACTCATCGTCAATAGTCCATGGTGACCAAGACTGAATGAAGTGACGGAGAGAAGTCATTGTCCTGGGGGTACCATACGTATTTGTCAAGACTTTTGTGTCAAAGCGAATCCAAGACCATGTGTCAATTGTTTAGGAATATGTCCTTTCAGACTTGAGGGTCTTGACTGACACTGATACATCCTGAATTTCGATTTCGGACTGTTTATACTCCTCCAAAGCAAGTTCCACCGATTCAGGCCTGGTGAAGCGAATGATGCCTAAGTAATTTCGGGAGAAAATAAGAAATTAAATGAGTTTTTTAGAAAAAAACATTGTCCTCAATGATTGGCATCCTTATTGTTGTCCCGCGCTGTCCACACTCCCACTTACCAAATCCGTGATTTTGCGGCGCGATCGCCGCATCCTCGATGTCACCAAACGGCTTAAATGCCTTTACGATGAAATTGTATCCTAACGACGACAAGAAGACCAGATGTCAGGTGACAGGAAGAATTGAATTGCGATCGGTGTAGAAATGGTCCCGAAAAATTGTTACATTATGTACCCACCTTGTTCTAAAGTATTTGTCTTCCTCATTCCAGTGATTACAAGGGTTTTCTCGGGCGGTTTCTTCAACAAATCCAGACCCAGAATCGTTGCACATGAGTGCACGATGTTCGCTCCCTGGAGGGGAGGAATTATTCGAAGCATTACGGTGATGACTATTCTGTTCAATATTTCTCGAAAATATTCGTTCCTGCACAAGGTAATCAACATCATTAGCAAACGAGTCAGTAGCCCTCAAGAGGATAAAGAGATACGACGCATACTCACACTGAATCCAAGCTCGACATCTCATTGATCTTTAACCAATCATACGTGTCACACAAGCAGCTCGCCTCGATGCGCCCATCATCCTGCTCACCACCGAACCACTCCAACAGCTTATCCTTACTTGGATCGGAGGTATACGCATGCGCCATGGCCAAGCTCATCATACCGTCCACTCCATCGATGGATCGCTCTACCGCGTTTCGCAATTTTTCAAGATCTTGATTCTTGTAGTTATCGAACTCGTCTGTCAACCCATCCAACAAGTCAGGGCTGTTCTCGTAGTAGTCATATTCGTTGTCCACGTGATTGCCTTCGTCGTCGGCGGTAGAGGAACTGAAAGATGCATCATTAATCAGCATGTGCTCGTGGTCTCCTCCTTCTCCCAGCGACACCTCTGAACGTTGCTGGGAGTTGTGGCGCAAAAACATTGGCATGCTAGTATCCTGCTCTTCACGAAAAGGGTCGGATACGAGAGTGGCGTAAGATTGGTTGTTGGTATCGATGGGTTCCGTGGTAATATTCGATCTTTCGCAACCTAATGGTCTGTCGGGCGAGGAGGAAGAGTGGACCTGCGAAGGGCCGTTGCCGTTATCATTGTCGATGTGCTGCTGCCGTTGCTGTTGCTGCTGCTGCTGCTGCGATACTGAACAGAGAGTCGAGAGGTTCGGCAGACCGGCAGGGGGGGGGCGGTAGTCCTCGTCCTCGTCCTCGTTGCCAGGGCCATTATTGTGGGATTCTCTCGCATCTCTGATTTGCGATGACAGGAAATGTTGTGGAAGTTGCGGGCGAATCAGATCGAGGGTGTCTCTCACCGATAATGCTAATACTTCATTACGCCATCGGGGATCAGACTCCTCGTCATCGATCGGTCTATCATCATCGAGCCCGTGCCGGACATCGTCGTCATCGGAATGGCAGTCTTCGTTCGTCGCGGTCGAAAATTCGGCCTTAACGGGACTTTCGAACGCTGATGCCGCATCGACCGAGTCATCGCCAAGATCTGATTCAATTCCTCCTCCTCCTCCTTCTCTGGATGTGGCCGCTGTTGCGCGCGCCGTGGCCATGTTCTGGTTAAGTAGTCGATCCATGTCTTTCTTGAGCTTCTTCTGGTATCGAGAGTACACTATCACCACGGCCACGACGAAAAAAAAGACCACGAATCCAACAACAAATCCCAGAATGGAACTTTGGTTAACCTCGGCATCGACGATGTGAGACATGCCGGGAGGACGAGTAGGCCCGGAGGACGGACTCGAGGATAGCATTTTGGTGAGCATTTTCATGGACGTGACCTTCACCACCTGCGTAATTCCCACTGCGTTCAGGTCTTCCTTGACCATTTCGAGGTTGTTTGAGATGAAATCTTCGAACAGCCGATTGTAGTCGGTGATGTTGTACTTGCCCAGGCGCGTGGAGTAAAACATGTTGAATCGAATGGTCAATTTCGCAGTCAACGCGGATTGTCCGACCTCCTGCCTAACGATGGTGCAAGTCGTGTCGATACCCCCCTCCTCGTAGCCGAAATGTTCTGTGTAACTCTCGTACAGAGCCGCGAAGGAGATCATCTGCATGTCGTCGAGGGCGGACGAGTTCGGCAAAATCTCGAAGTACTGGAGGTACTGGCTCGAGACGTCCTGGAGGTCGAACATGGATGGGGAGAAGCTGCTGGTGGGGGAGGAACTCGCGGACGAAGTCGACGAGGGGTAGGAGGAAGACGTCGGGCGGGCTGACGACGGGGAGAACGACGGGTCAGCGGCGGGAACGGCCTCCGTCATGACCGCGACGGTCGCCGCGAGGACGGCGAGGAGGAGGAGGCTCGGCGGCAGACGTCGTCTTTCCCGGCGGGCCCGCAAACGACGATCGTCATCGCTCGCGACCATCATATGCATTGGGAATGGAGGGGGAGGCTAGGCGGTAGGCAAGCGAACTCCATAAGAAAAAGGGGGCAGGGGATTGATACATAAGACTGTATAATCTAAAACGTCGTGTTTTATATTTGGCGGGAACAAAAAACTC
>JALLAZ010000149.1:0-20997 GCA_036939755.1 Stephanodiscus triporus
AAAAGGTGGGGAGGGATCAATCAGCAGGGGGGAGGGGGGGGAGGGGGGGGAGGAGTCACATAAGAGAGTTCAGGTTAGGCCGCAACGATATGATGAGTGAGACGTGAAAAATATGTGTCATCATGTGATTAAGGTTTAGTGCGGTCAAGCCAGGTTGGTTGTATGCTTGGTCACTAAGCGGCATGATAATTCCTATGTAAACTTACCTAAATTCTTAGCAAGGTACATACCAAAGATGTCTCATACCGTAGAACTAAGGAGTGGTGCCATGTAGCTTGTACTTAGGTTTTCATAGTGTTCACATTAAAATTTACATCGGCAAACTGTATACCATTCGAAAGATCTCGTTAAGCTCTTTCAGATGGTTTTCTTCATTTTTGTTATGGGTTTTTTTTTAGACTTAACCAATAATGTCAATTGCTCTCTGATTGCCCAAAATTTTCATTCTTTCGTCGCCTTGCGTCTTGGGCGCAGATGCCTAGTCAGGGCCTTCCTTGGACCTAGAAGACACGGCCCACAGGCCGAGAGCGGGATTGATGGATAATTTTCCTGGTAGCTACTCCAAGTCTCAGTCAACCCCCCCAAAAAATAACCAACGGTGAAATATTTTCGTAACTTTTTTCGCATCTTGTGCCGAATTTTTGGTACTTTTTTGTACCTGAATGGACACTGAAAAAAACTAATTGCCCATCAGAATATACTAAACGACACAAGAATACTTAACGTGATGACCACGAGGATTTTTCAGGCCACTCGTGCGCTTATTACCCTCCACTTCCAAACAAACGAACGCACGATCCCCACACACAACTCACAACTTTTGACCATGACACAATCCGCCGTGCAACCATATTGCTATTATTTTCTCATTTTCTAACCGCCCTCATCCGCCAAAAATAGGGCAGTCTACTCTCCCCAATGCACGCGACGAGGCGTCAACCTTTCTCAGACTACACCTAGTCATTTCGCGAGCGTCTACACGAGAAAAGTTGACCTGCCGAGTTGCTTTGATTTTTGATAGGGAGTCACCGCCCCAACGCGGCGGGGCGCATTTTTTCTTCTCCCCACGAGTGCTGCACGTTCATACGTCAGGAATTGGCTGTGTACTCTATCACCGAGCGATCAAACAAAGGGATCCTTCCGTCGTGACCTATTTGCAGAGTTATTTGTAAGTGAAGTAATTTTATTGAGTTTTGATGAATATCCCCCCCATCCCATCTCACCCTTTTCTATTTCTCATCATGGTTTTAAACCTTGAAATTATAGGAAACACTAGCCAATGTTATCGAATACGCTCTGGTGCTGTGGTGGGGGGAATAGTACTCCAGAAGGCCCTCATTGCATGCCCATCTGACAATCAGCCATTTTTGAGAGATGAAATCATGCAACAATCAAATCGATTACTTGATTACTTGGGTTGGTTCTTCTCTTCATCCGTGGATTCATCTTCCTCATCTTCTCTGTCATCCTCTTCTTCCTTGCTGTGTCCTTCATTGTCACTATCAACGACCTCTTCGTCATAAGATAACATTTCCCTGAACCAATTTCATCCATCATGAAATTGTGATCGCTAATCTGAAGCATTTCTGGATGCAATGGGACAACATGATTTCGCACTGTTGGATGGAGCCGAGACAATGGATTGCCACTGCTTATTGGAACCATGATTAAGTCTGCATGCAATACACTCTTCATTTGGACAGTGACAACAACATCTCCGAGAGTATACCAAGATTTAGTACATTCGACTCTGTCATACCACCTCCCATCACAAACCCAATCACCCTTGGTAACCATCATCATTGTGTTTTCAACCATTATATGTTCATCTTTCTCAATCTCTCGCGGATGATCCACCCATTTTACCAAGTAATATCTATCACATTCAACATCAACAGCATAAGCACCCACACGACCGACGTTCACATTGCATGCTATTGTTTTTGCTAACTCTTTCAGAGTTGCAACAAAAGTCTCTTCCACTTCTTCATTGTCACATCCCTTTGTCGGATTGAAAGAAATTATCCTTGAATCATTCCACCCTCTTGTTTCATCGATCTTAAATATGGGCCAATACTTGCAGTTATCAGATGGACCACCATATCGTGTGGTAATATTTGGATTTGACTGTTTATTTCTGCATCCCTGACACCCACAGAAGAAACGCCGTGCTGCAATTTTGATTCCAAGAAGTGGATCTCCAACAAAACAATAATGCAATCCTATTCCATACCTACTCTTTTTCTTATCAAAGCCAACTGCAGTCATTTTAACATTATGAGTAGAAGCATCCTCTACCGGCCTTAGATGATATCTTTGCTCTGTACTTTTTGCTCATGATCCTTGTAACGAAACTTGCGTTTAGGATTACTAAGAATGGAAAACATCATTTTTGTGCCAGACTGACTTTGGCACTGGTACCACGAATATCCATTCGATGAGTTGGTGCCTTGTAGTCACCATTTCCATCATCATCAGAATCTTCTGCTAATAGACCCGGGCGAGAGAATACTGAATCTGCATAGTTTTCTCTACACCTTGTAAACCGTCTACTTCCTCTTTTCCATGTCCCGGAGCTTGCACACAACGAACAAAACGCACCCTCCAGGATATTGCTATCTGTGATAGGAAGTATAATACTTGACCACAACGATACTGGGAAGCACATCCATCTACTATTTCATATATGGCTTCCAATAATTCTCGTGGAAGTTCGCCTTTCTTGTCCAAATCATTCAAGACATATTCTGTATTGCACCTGACCGTTGAACCATTTTGCTTCTTATCATCTGACAAATGAGTATATAATATCTTCCTGTAACCATCGCTTCCCATTGGTTTGTACAGCAAGGTTGCGCCTTCCATTGAAACATCTCCATCAGTTCCAATACCTTCGGACATTATCTCGCCAGTCTGGCGTGGAGTGTATCGTTCAGAATGATCTCTCCGAAACAAAATGCTGTGATCATTGGATCGTACTTCATCGTCAACACTCTTTGCCAAGACAGTCGATCCAAGCATCACTACCAAGAACGTGTGATACAACATTGATTGTATATATGTATGATATGTCCCACCCTCTTTGATGAATTCATTCATTGGTTCTGATTTCATCATCCGGATATATTTCTTTCAGATGGAAGATTGGTTAGCAGGATCACATGCCGAGCAATAATTTGTATTCCCCTTGTTGCATTGCATATGTGTCTGTCCATGAATAATACATTTGTAGTAAGTGCCGAAGACACAATATCGTATTGGATCTGTGCACTTCTTTTCAATATCCATAATAAGATCGGTCCATTTTGGACACTCATTGCATTCACCCATTACACAACCAAATTTGTGAAAGTATTTACCATCGTTATCATTTTCATCGAGTTGAATGTAGATCTTGGGGCACGATAATTCTGCTGCTGCATCCCATGCTCTAACTGTTATTATGACGTTGTCTGATATCATCTTCTCCTTGTATGTAATGAGTTCATCTTGCATTGCTGTTTTTTCACGTGATCTTGTCATCACATCAATGATGGTTTGCTGTCTGACTATGAATCTCTTTCTCCACATTTGTAGACAAGAATACATGTCCTTAAAAATTATACAGGTCTGACAGCCGCACATTTGCTTATAACGTTCGCCAGCTTTCTTGATGTGTTTGGGCATTATCTTCATAAGTGTTGATTCAGAATAAAGGACAGTATCTTCATTTAGGATCATGTCAGAATAGTTATCAATCATGTAGAGTCTCAGTTCTCTGTACGATCCCATCAGTAGTTTCTTCTGGATTTTGATTGGCTTGTTGTCTGTATCAAATATAACTTGGCCATTTCTACCCCTCATCCATACCATATCATTTTTGAGTGGATTCTTGATGACTAGTTGACAGTCTTTTTCAATCCATTGTTCAAACTTGACTAACTGTGCATCCTTGAACTTGGACCGTGTTTGGTCAGCATCTACAAACTCAAATCCTTTCTTGTCTCCAGACATGATGAGACCAATTTGGTTGCTAGATTTCTTCTTTGCTCGACAAATGGCATACTTGCTGAGTCGAATTTGTTTCCCAGATGCACTTGCAGACAATTGTTTGGAGCCGTTGTCATAATGAAGGCAAGCAAAAACCATATTGACAAATGCTCTCTGACCGTTTGTGATCCTACCTTTTCTGCATTCAAAGATTTTATTGAGAATAGCCTTCATGGACTTAAGCATACGAAGACCTGCTCTAGACTCATTGTCCATCAATTGATTTTGTAATACCAACTTTGTATCGTCAATGATTGACTTGTGTGAAAGGAATAGATCAAGGGGGAAGGGGAGAGATCGAGCTGGGTGGAGCGGGGGGGGGGTTGTCGGTGATGTGGGATGAGATGAGCTGTAGCAATCCTAGACGCGCCAAGGGCGGCATTGGCTGCCCTCCTTTACGCCTGAGCATGGTGGCGAACAGAGTGGGGTTGACCCCCGCAGCAAAAAAAAAAGAAAAAAAAACGTTTTGGGCCGGTTAGACTCACACACCTGCTCGAGAAGGATAACACACCAACCTTCTACCAATCGTATCTTGGTCAGTTTACATCCCCAAACCATGCCACAAGTGAGACTTCTTATTTTTTTGACCTACCCTACAATTTCTAAAAAGTGATTTAGAAACCGAGTTGCCAAATGAGGTCAAATGTACAGTACACATGTTCATGATTAGAATGACATAGTCATGTTCCTATTTACAAGATGATGACTCTTTTAGGGACACTCCCCATCAACAGTTTTTTGTAGTATGTATGTATGTATGTAGGCTGCTTTCATCGTGTTAATATAATTAATTTTCTACCTTGTGAAATAGCTAAACAAAAATAACAAATATAAGAGATGTGAGAAATCATGATTCCATCTAATCGTTTTCCCAGTCGGCTGCTATTGTGTACATGATTTCATGCGTGTCTGTCCCCCAAATTTCTGCCGCTGTGCCGTGCATGAAGTGTGCCAGTTGATGTTCCGGAGCCATCTGGTAGAATTCCTGTACTGGACAGGGAAGGCACATCCCATATGCAACTAAGATGCCGGTGTCGAACCCCTTATGTTGTCAGCTTGTCTGGATGGAGAAGAAGTTCACGGACCAGTGGATAGCTTTTTCTTCACATGGGAGAGTGTTGGGATAGGTATGCTTGCAAAGTTTTTTGGTAAGTAGTTGAGTCACGGGGGTTTCAGATGGGACAGGTTCATGGGCGCAGACTCTGTTGAAGCTCACTAGCAGTAGCAGCTGTTGGACTGTAGGTGGGAGGCGTTGGAAGCTGGGTGAGTTTGGTGTGAGAAAGTTCATGGCGGGGTCAGTCATCAAGAGTGCATTGTGTGTTCCATTGTCATGACTTGGGGCAGGTACGGAAGGCAAGTGAGAGTCAAAGAAGCCCAGCGAAAAAAAATACATTCTGTCTTTGATGCTGTCGTCCCATGGCCAATGTGCAATTCGAGTCCAAGTCTCCCAAAGTGATGGTAAAGGAGTGTGAGTCCACGCATCATGTCTTCTCGTGACTTGTAAATAAATGCCCCATCATCAACTTAGAGGCATTGAAGAATTTTGACTGCGGTAAGATCTCGTGAAAGGTACTCCTTTGGAAGGTGGCGGCCTCGTAATATCCCTTTGCCTGACGTGAGGGACAGCCCGGTGAATGATCGAACTGTGCAGACATCAATTCCCGCTTGTTTTCATTCAGCTTTGAGTGTCTCCGCAAATGCAGACATGAGGAAGAGAAATAGAACCGGGGCCATATTGTTGCCTTGACGAACACCAATGCATACTTGGTACTCCACGTGGGTGATGAGGTGTGGGAAGGCTGGTGTAGGGTGAAAGAAGGTGTTCTCTACTCGCATTTTGTTGGCAGTGAGACGAACTTGGAGGAGATTTTCACCGTGCATGTTGCTTAGCAGAATACCATGTGGTCCAAGTGTCTCCTTTTGTTCTTCGCAGTGTCTAGTGCCAATCCGCACATTGATGTCTCCACCTAGAATGACTTGAGTGGAAGGGCTCATGGTGCTTATCATGGAGTCCAGTAGAGCGCAGAACTGATCATGGCGTTGGTTGTCACATGGGAAGTAGGCTGAGATGAGGGACATTGAGAGTGCTTTCCCTGTGATGTATCATCCTCTGGAGTCAAACAAATCAAATTGAAGTTCATTTGTATGAGAATGAAGCGTCCAACAAAGTCATCATTGGTAGTAATGGTGATGGGAGGCGAAGATCCAGCTGCTTTCCATGCATCATGAAAGAGCAGGGAGAGAATAATTGCAACTCCTCTGACGAGATGTTGACGGCCACTTTTGCCACGGGCCGCGATGTGGCGGAAGATGTGATAACCGTTGACATTGATATCAAATTTTTCGGCGCCATCTTTCTACATTTCTTGAACCAGCCATGCGCCGACATCGTGTTGGCACATGTAATTGATCAGGTATTCAAGCTTGGAGAGATCAGGGGGCTTGTTGACAAGAATATTGCCATCTGGGTCCCGTGGGCCACGCCAGAGGCCTTGGGCTTTTTGGGTATAGATGGTGGTAAGATTGTGTTTCTCATGTTTGATATTGTTGTTGTTGCTCATAGATTCATGGGGCTGTAGGTTTGTGCGGTGTCCATCATTGCTGGCCAGGCTTGTGTTACAGCCATGAGAGCTGAGAGCTGTCCATGGGCGTAGATGGAGGGAAGGATGGGGTAGGGGGTAGCCTATTCTGCTCTTGTCGGCCATGAAGTGTGGAGGAGATGGGAGTAGAATGCTCGGTGGGGGTGTCGAGCTCCACACTATCATTGTGATAGATTGGCGTTGACGGCAGTAAGGTGCTCACTTCAGTGGCGAGTGGCATATAGTGGGCAGTTGGACCCAAATTGCTTGTTAGCATTTCATGCTGGTCACTAATGATCGACAGTGTTGGATGGAAGTTGGGATCATCATCATCAACAACAAGGGCTGATTCAATTGCTTTGAGAGCTTCGTCAAGACACGTGTATGGCACGTTGAAATCCAGTAGTTCGTCATCCAGGATGAGTGAGATGGCCCCAGCAAGGTGTTCAATTGAGTTGACAAAAGGTGAGGAGGGAAGGTCTGAGTGAGATATATTATTCGCAAGGGCATCTTCAATCGCATTGATGGTGTTCTCAAGGCACGTGGTAGTGGCACGGAAATCAAAGAGTGCAGTGTCCAGGATGGTTGATAATCTGCATGAGAGCTGGTCGATAGAGTTGGTCGGGATGGCATTGTGGGTTTCAGATGTCGAGTTACGGCTGAGATAGACAATGATGAAGCAGTGGCGGAGTTATAGCCATTGAATCGAGGAGCGGGAGCAATGGCGGTAATGAATCGCAGGTGGCATAGATGCTTTTGAAGGTCGCATTGTTCGTCTTGAGCGGCGTGTCATGCATGGTGGTGGGGGGTGTTTTTTTGGGAGTCGAGCCCTTTTCCCATCGGCACCAAGGCGTCCCCATTGCTGTGTCGACTGTTGGTGGGAGGGATGGGTTGAGATTGGGTGTTGGGTTTGATGGATGGTGGCGGGGAAGGTCGTCGACGGCGTCGCCGACGGCAATCCCATGATCACCTCCTCAACATATCGTTTTTTCGTCGTTTTTTGTCGATGACCATGGCGAGCTGGGGAAATGAGTAGAGGGCAATGATTGGGTCCGCGGTCCCGCCTCCGCTTCTGGTACTTTAGAGTATACATTTAAATATTGATGGGAGTAATCATGGCTGATGTATAGGCCGGGGTTTAAGAACCAACTAATGTTTTAAGATGCGACAGCTAAATCGATCGGTATCTCTTTTTCCCCATATCGTAAAAAGTTAAGATTGAGGGCTGTGTTAATCCTTATTAGACGACCAGCATACCGTTGGATTGTTTTTTTGCGCTGAATCGTTTTGGTGTATCCCCCATTTTCTTAAAACGATCGCATCAATATCAATTTTGATCTTTTCTATTTTGCTAATTACGATAGATTTAGTGTCTGGTTCTGAATCCCCAGTGGTTCTTAAACCCCGTCCAATAGGGTAGGGGGATGATCGACAATCAGGAGGGTGGTCTACACGTCAACCCTTGCAGAGTACTGCGTCAATATGGAGTGAAAGAATTAGAGTATGAGTGTTCAAATACAAACGGGGCTTTTCGTATTTTTGGCATCGAATCATCCACACGCGTAGCCAAAGGGGCGATTAATAATGCCATCCAGTAAAGCAGGGGTAGTAATCTGGCAACACTAAGGAAGTGATAACGGCAAAACAATTAAATTAATATACAAACTGGACGTTGCGCCATAATTTACTCGTCCTTCGCTCTCAAGTCGGCCAGTCCGAATGCCTGATTCTCGTAGTCGTAAATGCTGTAAAATTGCCTCAAGAAGCTATCACCCATCAGCCAAACGTTGCCGTCGTACTCGGGCGGGAATGGTCCCGCACCGCCGCGAGCGCCGACCGAGCGCTTGACTCCCTCGACGACGTCCTCGTCGAGCTCTCCGTCAAGCTCGGCGTCGACATCTTCGACCTCGGCGTCGTCGAATCGCATGACGGAAACGGCGAGGAAGCAATACGTTCCGGAGTCGTCCTTGATGACCAGGTCCTCCCCGGGCACGATCACGGACTTCCCTCCCACGGTGAACTCGAGGTCGGGGACGTCGACCTTGCAATTTATCAGATACAGCCCGACCTGGGCGACGTACTGCGCATTCAGCTGGTCGGCCATGGCCGACGCCTGGTACTGCGGGGCGTATATCAACGACGTACCGGTGTCCATGATGCCGGCGCTATCCGCGGATATGACGGCGGATCCGAACCTCACGCCGTCCATCTTGACGAGCCAGTACGAGGGCGTCAAAAGGTCGACCCACGTCACGTCGCCGACGATCTTGGACTCGTCGTACCCGCCCACGGCGAGCTCGCCGTCCTCCTCGTCGCCGAGGTAGAACGCGAACATGGCCCTCTCCAGCACGCCCTGCTCCTTGAGGTTGGGTATGAGGGTGTTCACGCCCGGGTTCCTCGACAGGGAGGGGAAGGCCAGGCCGAGGATGCCGTCGAATTTCGCCGCGTCGTCTGCGAAGGTGAGGAGGGGGGGGGGGGGATCGGGGGTCGGGGATCCGATGGAGGGAGGGGGGGGGGAAGGGGGGAAGGGGGGGAGGGGAAGGTCAATTACGAGCGATTATGCAAGAGACGTATATATGGTGCGGATCGAAAAGTTAAGTACTCACACAACCTCCCCAAACCGTCGGTGTGTTCCGCCAGCGCGAACGTCTGTCCCGCGGAGGTGTAATCGTCCGCGAGCGTCACGTCGTCGACGCCGTACGTTCCCGACACCGGGCCGCTCCCGTACATGATGCTGAACTCGGTCTTGGACCCCGGCCGAACCTCGGCGTACGTGGACGACGCGGACTTGTCGAACGTCGACTTCAGGGCGCAGTTCGACGACTCGAGTCGGCACTCGCCGGCGGGTATCCACAGGTCCGACGAGCCTGTGTCGAACACCACCTGGAATTTCTGGGCGGGCGTCCCGACGTCGATGGAGCCCCAGTATTGGGCGTTCTGGAGGTCGTGCAGGACGGTGTCCTCCTCCCCCCCCCCGCCGCGAATTCGCCTCCTTCGGCTCGTGGCGGCGACGACTGAGGCGGCGACGACTGAGGCGGCGGCGGCGGAGGAGGAGGAGGAGGAGGAGTGCGACGACGACGAAACCGTGTCGAGGACGGAGGGGTCGAACGACGACAGCAGATGGGCGTGGTGCTCCTCGTCGGGGATTTTGGTCATGGGGATCTTCAGGAGCTCGGCGGAGGCGACTGCGGCGCCGCCGGCAAGGGCGACGGATAGGGCGAGGGATCGGAACAACATGGTCGATGACTCCTTTCACAAACAAAAGAGAATATTATTTTGTGTACACTCTGTGTCGGTGCTCCGTGCAGAATTCTCCGGGAGGAGGTTTGCGTTCTCTAAAACTTGGTGAGGGGGGGTGCTAAGGACTTACTTACTCTAAGTAATGTATGGTACCAAGGGATAAGCTAACCTTCAAATTTGACTTCCAAAGCACTCTCTACGTACATAGGAATAAAGAACAGAGTACGTGATGCCTGGGGATGGCGATTCCATAACATGGACTAATTGGTAGTGTAGGACCCCACCCCACTCGATCCTGAACGGAACGGAGAATATCGGGTACGTATGGTACGTACCTAGGAGTCCATATGTAGTAACCGAACCACCAAGAACCACAACATCCGTCCCATATCATTCCAAGAAGTAGTGACGCGGACGGGACGTCCACCGTCATGCCGTCCCTCGTCCTAACGGGTCACCCGTGCGTGGGGAAAACCACATTCGCCCACCTCCTCGCCGCCCGCGCCCTCCGACACGAGTCCAACGCCATATCGGACGTCGTCCACGTTCGCGAATGCACCGCCTGTCCCGACCGGACGAAGGCGGGGTGTTATTACGACTCGCGATCGGAGAAGGACACGCGCGCGGCCCTGAAATCGGAATTCGACAGGGCGATCGCGTCCGGCGGCGGCGGCGGCGGCGGGGGTAGGACGCTGGTGATATTGGATTCGTTGAACTACATCAAGGGATATCGCTACGAGCTGTACTGCATCTCGAAGGCCGCCGGCGAGAGGCACGGCGTCGTTTCGGTCGTCGGGATCGGCGAAGAGATCGCCAAGGCGAGGGATCGACGGAGGAGGTACCTTTCGGCGGAGCGGGGAGATCAGGCCTCGGGCGTGGGGGGCGAAATATGCCCGGATGATCGTGATGGACATTATCAAGACGATGCGACTTTGGACGGGTTAGTAATGCGCTACGAACCACCCGATAACAAGAATCGGTGGGAAAATCCGCTGTACAAAGTGGACGTGACGGGCGTACTGCCATGGGGGAAGGATGGCACTCTGGAGGTCGGTGCAGAACTGTTCGAAGAGAACTGTGAGAAGGCCGAGTCATTGGCGGGCGAGATGAAGGAGTTGTCGGTGGAAGATAATCTCAGTATATCCAGCGCTGCATCGAAGCCAGTGATAAAGTCGGCGTCTGGATTCAAACGGCGCGGTAATAAGTCTGCTCAGCAACAAGCATCAGTACAGAATCCGCAGTCAGCCATACTAACTCCTCTACCTCTTAGCATGGCTTCTCGGAATCTTAAACAAGATGTCAGCTGCAGTGTGCCGGAACAATTCAACAATGGAAGGAAGAGAAAAATGGAAGAAGTAATCGATGACATTCTCGACTCTTTCCTGATAAATGTTGCCCCATTGCAAGAGAGTATGTCGACTCAGAAACATGTACCGACAGAGTCTGATGTGCTCAACCAAATCGACAACATCACCCAGCATATCAACAACGAAATCCTCAAGGCACAAAAGGCAGCATCCCTGTCAGCAAGTGTGGGAGGAAGGATATTCGTCAACTATGATAATAGTCGCCGTGCCATGAATCTATCCAAACAATTGTACTTGAATGAATTGCGAAATATTCGCAAGGGATTCTTGAAGTGGACAGCTGGCCACCCCATGCCAGCTGGCACGACGGAGAAGGCCATGGTCGAGATTTACATATCTTACATTGAGTCGAACATATGACGGCATATGCAGTCAGGAATCCATTTTGAAAAGATTATTAACAATACGCCTAATACAAGTTTGTCAATTTTGTCGTCGCGTCCTCAAAACCGCGTTCGTACCATTCCTGTAATGTTGGTGCCGATGCTGCCAGCCCAGCAGAAATCTGCATTGCCTTAAAATTTTGAACGCTCGGGTGCACGAGGAACCCTCCTCTGCACTTCATATCCAATGGAAATTTCCACGAGTTATCAATTGGGCTGATTCGGATTGCGCTGCCGCTGTGCAAGCTGCCAGATATTGGTGATATTACGACCCTGCACGCGCCTTCAATCGAGTCAACGGGTGTAGGAGGAGCCGGCGCGGATATCCCACCATCCACATAGGAGATCCCGTCAATCCTAACGCCATCTTCCTCCGGATAGGTCGATGGCCATTTACTCGGAAGAACATCGAACGGGTGAAAATGCGGCGGGATTTTGCATGACGCCTCCAAGCATTTCACTAGAGACTCGACGGGTATGGAAGACACATTGGGAGGGAAGTCGAATAGGCGAAGTGATGCATAAGAGCAGCGCGTGGTAGCAATGTGAAGAGTTATGTTATGTGGGTTCAGAACTTCTCCTGATGCGTTGGCGTCGTCAATCATTGCCCGCAGATGGGACATGGCTTGTCCGCTATGAGGTAAGAATCGCTCGGCCGAGCATCGTGTATTGGCAAGACTTGTGCTCTGTTGGTTCCTGTAGCGCGCTTCTGCCGACTTGTTCGCTTCTACAATCAATTCTTTGAAGTGGTGCATTGCCCGTCCGCCATCAGATATGAATCTATCGGCATAATCCTTTATGCGCTCGCGAGGAAAATAGACAAAAAGGGTTGCCGCGATCGCTCCAGAACTCGACCCAGAAACTGCATGGATTGGTGTTCCCATCGAGCATTCATTGGACTTTATTGCCACCGCCACACCAAGATGGTAGGGCAGTAAATGTCCAGCGCCGCTGAAAGAAAGCGTCAGAAAATTGCATTGTCGTAAGGTGGGAATTGATGCCGCCGCCATTCTACTGAAGGCGAAAGAAGGCTCACAGATAAGGCCGTGTTAACCCGTTTGCGCCACACACCACAAATAATTTCCACTCTGGAAATCCGCCCCATCCCCCATCCCACCATAAACAGTCGCTCGTCGACAAACCTATCATCGCCTCAAAATGAAAGCACTCATCATCTCGTGCATAGCACTGACGCTGCTGCCGCATTCTCTAGCGAAAGTCATCGATCTCACCGACGCCACCTTTGAGCACCAAACTCAGGCATCGACGGGACAAACGACGGGGAAGTGGTTCGTCAAGTTTTACGCGCCTTGGTGCGGCCATTGCAAGACACTTGCACCAATTTGGTGAGTATTTTTTTATTTGATTATATCCGATGTGATTAGAGGCTCCCACAGTAACTGCAATCACCGACAAGTGAAACGGAGACGGTTATTTCCCCTTGTCCTTGCTCCTCACTGGACCTGATATAACCCACTTATCATCAAGGGAGAATCTCGACAAGCGTCTTCAAGAAAATAACGCACAAGATGGCATCATCATAGCCAAAGTCGACGCGACCCAAGAAACGCAGGTGGCTGGCCGATTCCAAATTCGTAGCTATCCCACGCTCAAATACTTCGCGGATCGGAAGATGTACAGCTATGATGGGGCAAGAACCATCGATGCATTGTATGCGTTCGTAACCGAGGGATACAAATCTGCATCGGACGATGCCATCCCAGCCGCACCTTCCATGTTTGAAGTAAAAATGAAAGAGTTCCGCCAGAAATTCGAGGCCTACACAAAGGATAGTGAACATTTGAAGTACTTGTTGGAGGACTTCGACCACATTACTAATTACAGGAAGAACGCGGCGATTGTGTTGATGGTCATGGGCGCAATCATCGGGTTCATGTTGGGTGTAATTGTATCGCTGCTCATGGGTATTAAGAGCACCGAGGCTAAGGGAAAGAAGAAAAAGAAGGAGTGAAGGTTGTGGTATTGCAAAGACTGTGCTTCTACTTTTTATGTGGAGCATAGCAATGTTTGTGTAACTCTGTTCGAGTCGGATGACCGCTCTGACAGTGAATTGTTGCAGGTGGTGCAAAGGAGATTCATACATACCATAGGAGTTGGAGGAGTAATGTACTCATTCAGCAACTTAATTCATTAAGGTCACGAGAAATAACGATCTTATAGATTTTATAACATTTTGGATGAATACCCATACCGGCATGATGGAAGGCTTCCACTGTCTCTTATTAGGAAGAAGTTGTCAAGACTCCCCCAAGACAAACACACTTCGGCAGGCCCAAATAAAAAACTGTGAAGGCCGATTGGAGCTGACCAAGAGTAGTGTTAATGCGGATTGTGTGTTGTGTTGGAGACTGATTGGGTCTGCTGAAGAAGAAAGAAAACCCAGGCCACACAAAAACAAAGGCCAACATCATTGACAATGACACCACCACAGCAACTTACTCTCACAACAACAACAACATCATGACCCAGCACAATCAAAAATGTCCTCTTTACTGCAAGAGTTAAGCCCATGCCACCACCATGACCAAGGCCTAGCACCATTGAAAATGATGTCATCAAGGCATATAACAAAGGGGTGTGATGAAGCATTGATGAACGCATCGCATTGCATTGCAAGTGCTACCACTAATGTTTGTACCTGGTGTTTACTATAATTATAGAAAGAGCAGGGCACACAAGAGCTAGTTGGATAGGGTGTCAGCACATGAGCAATGAAAAACCTCGTTTGTATCGGATGATACCACCACCAGCGCTTGAAAACAACAGCCTGTTGGTCACGGAACAATATTTACCTTAGTTCATCAACATCAATGATTGGGTAGCTTTTACTTTTACCGCTCCTCTCTTGATTGTGGTGGTGGGTGAAAAAAGGACACAACACAGCTGAGTGCAGGAGATAATATCAACTGCTTTGAATGATCAAAGATGTCTCTGGGTATGAATATGTGTATGATTGAGTTCCTAAAAAAAAAATACTAAGACTTTGGGCCAAAAGATTACGACACCGACAGGACTCGAACCTGCGCGGGATAAACCCAGAAGATTTCTAATCTTCCGCCTTAACCACTCGGCCACGGTGTCAGGAGTTTCTGAGGATGCACAGGTTAAACATTATGAACATTCCTAAAAAAGACGTTGTTGGACCCATATCGTACGATCATCATGTTGTACGAGTACACGAAGCAGAAATCGGCAATGAGCACAGACAATCAACGAAAGGCATGGAACGAGGCGATGCGAAGCGCGGGGGCCGTCCTCCCCGCCTCCGCGTCCGCGTCCGAGGCCGTATCCTCCTCCCGCCGCGGCGTCGGGCGTAAGCGCAGGGAGAAGGCGAGAAAACCGTCGGCGTACGTCGCCGGTCGAGGAGGAGGGATCGGCGGCGGCGGTGGCGGCGAGGGGGGAGGCGGATCGTCTTCGTCATTGGAGGAGAGGGAGTACCGGGTGGCGCTTCACATGGACATGCTGGAGGGTGCCGTCGCCCTGGATGAGGACGACGACGACGAGTACGACGAATTTGCGGAGTTGGACGACGACGACGACGACGACGACGAATACGACGACGACGGCGGAGGAGAAGGCGGGGGAGGGGGGAAGGGCAGGGGAAAGTCAAAGAAGAAGCGTAGGCGCAAGGCCGCCGCGGGTGGGGGCGCGAGCAAGAAAGCCTCTGCGTCGGTGCCGAAGTATCTCAAGCCGAGATCTCTGGCATCCATACTGATCGAGGAGGCGAGTCGTTCCGATTCCGTGGCCCAGCAGTACGTCGATGCCTCCGTTCGTCGTTTGGGATCAGGAGTGACACGCGAGGTGCGAAGGCTGGATGCTGCAATCACCACGACGATTACCAATCCGTATCCGCCCCGCAAATTCTGTCCCGTGACGGGCCTTTTCGGAGAATATACGGATCCGAGGACCGGCATCCCCTACGCCACTTTGTCGGCATTGGAACAGATCAGGGAACGCCTACCTCCCTGGATGAGCTCTGTAAATGCCGGGTCGGCTAGCTATTGGGAGGCAGTCAAGAGTCTTCAAAATCGTTGACTGGGTTGGAGGTTTGAGGGAAGGTTACGGTGCGAGTTTGAACGCAGTGGTGTTCTCAGCTGTATTTGAGGCATACTGCAAATCATGACGATCATAATTGTAAGCTTTGGTAATACCGAAGACACGGTGGCAATAAATAAAGTTGTACGCACATAAAGTCACGCTAATTTCTGAATCAAAATAGAGTAAATTGCTCAAGACCTCCCAAGTCCTCAAAAGAATACATGTAACCGCATTAAAAGATGACGTTTCTACCATATATTTGATACCTGTGGGAACAAGGTAGAAACATGACTAAAATGCAACCCCGCCCAATCACGGAGTGAAGTCTCACGGATATGTTGCGCGTGCTTTTTGGAATATTCAAGCCGCGATCCTCCTGTCATGACTTGTCATCCCTATTTTTTCTAGAAAGTCTTCCAACGATTGGCGCGAGCCTCGGCCTTCTCCGCCTCGATCCTTGCCTTCCGCTCCTTCGCCGATTCTCCGATCATGCTGTCGAACAACGAGCTCCCATCCTTCTCGGCCTTACGAAGCGCATCCGCCTCCAATTTTTCGGCCGACTGATCCTCGTACTCTCGCCTCGCCTTGGCCTGAGCCAGAGTCTTCTTATTGACGGATTCGAGGTCGCCGCTAATGTCGATGAGGGTGGAACCCTTCGCCGCATCGTACGACGGCAATGTGAACTTATCAATCTCGGCGACGATTGTGCTGGAGGATATGACCGATGTCGAGTAGTATTGAGGTTGTTGGTCAAAGATGACAGCGTCGCTGGCGAAGGCGGCCTTAACCGAGAAGCCCAATCCGAGTGCACATGCCGATATGATCGTCATGGCACCGGCGTGCTTCTTCTCTGCTTGCAGGTCCGTGGCCACTTTTGTCTGGTGCGGCGATGATGGAACGAAAGCGTGCGCCATGGGCGCCAGGAGAGTGGCGAGTGGCACTATTGCGGAGAACTTCATCCTATTATTGCTTGGAAATATTCCGTTTGCTAAGTTTGCGTTGTGTGTTGGGCGCTATCTTCGCTTCTTCGGTTTCTCCACATCATTGTGTGCATCTCGTTTCGTCAGTGTCGGCGGCCGGCGCGCGGGACACGTGGCAGGGGAAGCGGGAAAAGGCGCGCCGCTTTGCGAAGACAAAGACGAAAAAACGAAAAACGACGACAACAAACACAACACACAACACACAACTCTAACCAACTGCTCGCCCGACGTCGTCGTCGTCGCAGCAGATCAGACACCATGGCGGACAAAACAACTGCCGCCGACGTCCTCCTCTACATCCCAAACCTGATCGGCTATCTGCGCGTAGCGCTCACGTTGACAAGCATAGTCCTAATGATATGCACCCCCGGCTACTGGATCGTCGCGATCGCCTGCTACGTGGCGTCATTCGTGGGGGACCTGTTCGACGGCATGGCCGCGAGGAAATTCGACCAATGCAGCTCGTTCGGGGGGCTTATCGATATGGTCACCGATCGCTGCTCCACCGCTGGGCTGCTCTGCGTCTTATCGCGAGAATATTCGAATGAGCCAATGTTAGTTTTGGTACGTCGTAGCCGCCTGCACTGTGCCGTCGCGCTCTGTTTTGAAGACATTGCCCGTCGGTGCGCTGTTGTCAAGTTTATCTCACTATCGCTACCTTCCTTCCCCGTGTCAGCTTTTCACTATGCTCATAATACTTGACATCTCTAGTCATTGGTGTCAAATGTACTCGACAACGTCATTGCAAAAACATCACAAATCCGCCGATGGAAACAAGGGTAGATTCTTCCTCGTTAGATGGTACTACTTGTCGTATCCATTCTTCGGATATTGCTGCGTCGGGGCCGAGTTTACATATGTCGCACTGTACATACTTGCGAGGGTCAATGCTGCGGGCACTGGGTACGACACAGTCAAAACTGTACTCGGATATGTTTTGATGGTAACTGCCCCCGCGTGTGCGGTGAAACAAGTTGTGAATGTTAGTCAACTGAGCTCCTCGTGCTACGCTGTCGCAGAGCGCGATGCGCTGGAGAAAAACAAATAATGCGAGTTCTGATGCATCCATGCGCACGTAAATAGTATCGTATTTATACAGAAACTATGCCTGTCCCTTTCGTTGCGATGGGACATCTGGAACACGCATACAAATGACTGAAAAAAGGCCGTACTCCAACATGCCAAACTTCACATTTCTCGATATTTCATACAATTACTTAGCACTATTGTACAGCCGCTTCCTTCTGAATTTATCGGCATTTTGCACGAGAGATGATGATGTTCTCTTCGTCGAGGAGTCATCATCATTCGTAGGTTCATCGCCCACGAACATATTCTCGTCGATCAAATCCACGCGAGGCCGCACGAATGGATCGCGAATGGGATGATATTGATTGCCACTTGTCGTCGCCGAGGTGGAGGCATCTAACAAACCTTCATCATCCCGCGAGTCGCCTCCCTCCACGGCATCGCGGGGGGGTATCGAGCCGCTCGGGAACCACCCCCGGCACGCCTGCTCCGTTATCTCGTTGCGACGATCGCGCTCCTCGGGGCTGTCCGCGAACGAGCACCCCACGCCGAACATGGTGAAGTTCGCCCCTCCCTCGTAATCGCGAGTATCGTTCTCGCCGTCGTCGTCGTCGTCGATCCCGCCCAAGCCGCCGACGAGTTCGCGAACGACGCGAACGCTCGCGTGGTATTCCTCCCAAGCGTTCTTCAATTCGACGAATTTCGAATTGCGCTCCTCCTTCGATTTCTCCCCCCCCCCGTCGAGACGATCGTCGGCCGCCATCTTGTCGGGGTGCATCTCGTGGACACGCTCGATGTACGCGGCGCGCAGTCGCGCGTACGAGTGTCCGTGTTGTTGTTGTTGCTTTCGGCGGTCGACGGGGTCGGAGGCGACGGCGGCGGCGGGTCGGTCATTCGACCGGAAGAGGAGACGGACGAGATTTTCCCTCGCCCTGCGGGATCCGATGGCGCTCGTGACGCGGGTGCTCATGATAATTATTGCTCAAGTAATGCTAATATGTACCAGTTAGCGCTCCAGCTACTTAAGGGTTGGAAGGAGGGAAAGAGCTGGGATCAGAACAACTTCTAGAGAACCTGAACAAGTTCAAAAGTTTGGATTCCTTCATTCGTTTCTCTTCGTTGGAATCAATATTCCTTCTGCTCTACTTACGATATCCAAAACTCAAAACTCCTCCTCCAACAAAATCTCTCCTCACCCATAATTTAAGCCACCGTTAAGTCCCGACCGCCCCGGATGTAATCACAATCATGCCGTCTAACAAGGAAATTGTCTACATCTTCCTCGCGATTTACGTCGCGTGCACCGCCGTCGCCGTCGTGGTCGAGCCCTTCGCGACGGACCTCCCCTGCGATCACTCCGCGCCTTCCGACTCCGACGGGATGCCAATCAAATTCCCAAACGCGCTCTTCGAATACCAACCCTGTCGCGTGCACGAGCGATACCTACGACTCATGGGACTCACGCGACAGGAGTGTCGATTCGGTCGGCACATGGTCGTTTCCGTCGTACTCGGCAGCCTCATCGGCTACGAGAGGAGAAGCGCGGATCGACCAGCGGGGATACGAACCATGAGCGTGGTGTCGCTGGCGGCGTGTCTCTTCACGCTGAATTCGACTTTCGTTTTTATGATAGGGCCGATGCACTGGGATCCCGGTGAGATATGTGTATATGCCCGCGAGGCGTCGGCCTTTTTTTTTCATCTTCGCCATTCTTCGCCATTCGTCGAAATGCACGTATCGTTAATAAACACTCAACGAACCCATCGCATTCGTCGCGTTCTTTTGCGCGCGATGAAACATAAATAGCGAGGGTGTCCGCGGCCGTTCCATCGGGCGTGGGCTTCCTCGGCGCGGGCCTGATGGTCCAGGACGCGCTAAAGGACGATTTCACGGGACACACGCACCACACGATCAAGGGTATCGCCACCGCCGCCTCCGTGTGGCTGTCGGCGGCCGTGGGGGTCGCGTGCGGGGGTGGGATGTACTTCGCGGCCACATTCACCTCGATGTTGCTGCTGGTGCTGTTGCGATTCGGTCCGAGGCCGCCGTCCGCGCGCCGCCCGTCGTCGTCGTCGTTGCAGTCGTTAGGGGAGGTGGGTGGACGCGTGGATTCGATCCGCGGCGAGGCGAGGCTGGAGGAGTCGTCGACGTTGCCCATTTTTCGGCGCGGTGTCCATAAAAGTCAATCGCTGAATTTCCATTAGCATCGTGGACTGGTGGAACTGCCAATTGCGAAAAGGAATGGAAAGAATGTCGGTCGTCGCAAATGAAAAAAATGCATCGCTCGCACGGCTGCCACGCCTCTTGCCGTTTCGGATTGTACTGAAACTGAACCAAAAGTGTGACGAATAATATTTCCAATAGTTGAAAGACTGCATCCATGATTCATGGATCAATTAACTATTTGACTGCCATAATTGGCCTAGAGACAACATCGCCTTCAAAATTGTGCAGCCTCTCTCTCTCTCTATTTCCGATCGTGCATCATTGTCGTAGGTAGTAAACGACTCGCAAAGATGCCTTGGTAACATCGAATGTCAGTTTGTCGATGGGATAATGTCGTGCAATGATCCAATTGGACGGAGATCTTCTTCTCTTCCATTTAGAATTCACAAGAAGTTCGAAAGAAAAAAAAACGAATGCAAATCCGAACGTTCGAAGAGGAGTGCATATCGGAGTGTCATGCTCGCGACGGAAGCGTTCGAGCGATGGGTCATCGTCGTGGGACGGTGTTTATTTTTTTTCGTCCCCGATTTCGATTTTTTTTCTTACGTCACCCCCCGCGACGATCGCGTCCTCCATTCCCCGCCGTCCCTCTATTTCGTCGACTCGCGTCGTATCCTCTCCATGCACTCGCGATCGGCGTCGTTGAATTTACGTCGTACCTCCTCGACGCATCCCCTACCCGTGACGATCATCCTCGCGATCAAAAGCGGATCGTTTTCCATCCTGCAAGCCTCGAACTCTTTCCTCGCCTCGTCCCTCAATTTATCTCGCCACGGGATGCCCGATTCGTCGCACCAGTGGAACGCCTTCGCCGTGCGCAAGATGTCGCGATATAGGCTTAGCGCCTCGAGGCGCGTCACGGAGGACCGTAGGCGATTCGTACCCGCGGCCGATCCAGGCACTATTATCGTCGGAGGCATATTATTATTATTACTATTATACTATATATCCGATGGGGTCCGAGATGGATCGGGCGGGGAGCGGGGGTCGGCGAAAGCGGAAGAGAACAAAATGATGGGGGGACAGGCGAGGGCACCGGCAGGAAGAAACACGGTCTGGCCGTAGTAAATGAGTCCCGCTTCTCATTTCTTTTTTTGTGAGCGCA
>JALLAZ010000150.1:0-21753 GCA_036939755.1 Stephanodiscus triporus
TCCGAGGGTGGGATGTAGCATCCCACGACGAAAAATCTGATTTTCCCCATCATCAAATGCAAAGAAATGACGTTGGGGCCCCAAATTCTCGTCTCCTTGATCTCGTACGAAATATTGCTCCTCCAGAAGAGGGCAATCCCCCCTTGCCAGGCCGACGGAGCTAGCAAGGCGACGACATTATATCCGCTAGAAAAGCGTGTATAAATGCCGTCCGTCAATTTCGTCTCCAAAAGGAAACCGATATCGACCCCCAACCCATCCATCGCCCTCAAGGCTGCTAGATGCAGGGGTGGTAACAGTTGGAGGAGGAGTGGGGTTGATTAGTCCACAAGACACTTCGGCGACAATGGAATTATGCATGGAGGAGACAGTGGCAACAAGGACGATGTCTGGGGTCAAGGGAGACAATCCCAAAGGTGATCTTTGTTGCGTGAAAGAGCAAGCTGACGTACCCGCTAATGCTTGGGACAAACACGCCCAACATGCCATCCCGAAGGTGTAGGAGGGACTAACCAAGAAGCAGATCAACCTACAGCGCCTGGATAAGCTGTACGAGGGGAAGCAAACGCTCCAGGCGAAGATACTTGAATCTAAGTCGAAGAAGGAACAAATGGTCGCACGAGCGAGGACGGCTACAATGCACCGCAACAGTCAATGACGTGTTCTAAATATTTGCGAGGTTCGTGGAAATGATATTTACATATGATCGTGCTATGGATCTTCCCAAATTTACAATAATAATCTCCGTCCGTGACCATCCGGAGAATAAAGAAGAAGCTCGCATCTCTACCCCCCCCCCGCTTCGATCATTCACTCTTTCATCGACGGTATCCCGACATCCAATTGTAAGCGAGCCTCCAGAATGCCAGCACGCTGAGCGAATCGAAGATGTAGTCGGCGTCGGCCCTCGTCAGTCCCCCCCGCGGCGAGACGCCGAGGCGGGCGTGCCCGTCCCCGCCAGCGAGGTACGAGCGCAGCGCCTCCCGCCGCAGGTCGTCCGAGTAGTATGTCCCGTAGTCGAGCACCGGCGGCCCCGCGCGGCGGACGATGCCCGTCGTCGCGGGCGCGATCCCGCGCCAGTCGTAGTCGTAGTCGTCGTCGCCGCCGCCGAGGCATCCGTCGCTCCCGAGAGCGATCGCGACCACGAGCGGCGCCGCGACGCACCACGCTCGCAGCGTCACGACCAGCGCGCGCGAGGGGTCGCGAATCGTATTCTCGCGGCGGAAGGCGCCGGCGGCCAGCCCGCACAGGAGCCAGCACGACGCGACGACTACGAACGCCGGCCCGGGCGCGGCGACCGCCGGCGCGTACGGCGCGCCCGGGTCGATCGGGTGGGAGAGCCACTGACGGCCGTGATCGAGCAAGTTCGACCCGTCGAACCAAACTGGCAGCATCGCGCCGCCGCCAACGCCGCCCCCCCTTTGCGTGGGCGCGACGAGCTCGGCGACTTCCGCGGCCGAGTTGGCCTCGATGACCATCGAATTCGTTATGTGGTCGAGGTAGGTGTAAACCAACAGGGCGACGACGTCCCCAGAGAGGACGATGGAATCGTCCGGGGGGGGGAAGGACCGTCGGAATCCCTCGGAGACGGGATCGAACAATGACGACGGGAAGTCGAAGAGGAAGTCGATCACGCCATCGACGAAGCCATCGTCGTCGTCGTCGACTCCGTCGTTTTTGAAAACGTAGGACGTCCGCCGTGGCGATCGAGGGAGGGAGAAGACCGCAGACGAGGAGTAGTGGGCGGCGGGCGACGACGACGACGACGACGTCCGGAGGTCGAGTGGCCAGGACGACGGCTGGGATCGGAACGCCGCCGCCGCCGCCGCCGCCGCCGATGACGACCCGCGGCCGCGCATCCCCGTCGGGTGAATGCAATGTTTTAGGTTTATGAATTC
Source organism: Stephanodiscus triporus (assembly GCA_036939755.1). Taxonomy (NCBI): domain Eukaryota; phylum Bacillariophyta; class Thalassiosirophyceae; order Thalassiosirales; family Thalassiosiraceae; genus Stephanodiscus; species Stephanodiscus triporus. Next base: position 1,899 of record JALLAZ010000150.1, read on the forward strand.
TCTGTCGGCCTAATGTGGCCGTGCGAAGAAGGCTGCGTCTGGTTCTAGTCACGAGTTCCGATGAGTCAAGAGTGACGTCGGACTTCCCCCCCGCCCCACACAACGCAAAATCCAAATCGCCCAAGTCGCAAGATGTTGTGTGATCCTAAAGCCAAACATATTACTACTTAGATATCTGAAGATGAGACATGGCGCAACATTGGTGAAGTTGGCCGCATTTTCCATCGCCACCCAAGGCGGTTCAACCGCCTACGTAATCTGCCTTGACAGCCAAATCCGAACACATCGATCGGAGGGTGTTAGCCGAGGACTGCACTCGAGTCGTCATCGCCCGAGGACACAACGACGGCAGAAGCCGTCGCCTCTATTTTCTGACCCAGACGGCGATGAAGTCAATTATGACCCCAATCGATGGATCAGTTCAGATGTTCAATCGTCGTTGGGGGACGCGAGCTGGGAGGAATCTCTCCAACGCAGAGAGGATGGGTCATTGTGGAGCTCTTATAGTAGCTCCGACGACGATGGCACTAGCGAAATGATATCGGACGAAGCAAAATTCACGACCGAAGCAGATGGGGGGGAGGAGGCATGGCTTGATGCCCTGGCCGGCATCGCCGCCGATGAAGTGGAGTTCATGTCGAAGGAAGCCGATCGGGCGGACAAGGTGCGCCAAATGCAAGAGATGGGCTTTGGCGCGGAATCGATCGCGTCTACTCTCGGAGTAGCAACGGACGGGGAACTCGAGACCGATCAAACCAACGAGGTATTCGAAGCTTTTAAAGCCGAGACGGCAAAGACTGGGTTCGGGTTGATGGTCGAGGATGACGTTGATTTGCAAGCTGTCGAAAGTCATACACGGGTGGAATGGGACGACGAAACCAATGAGCCCGTGAGAGCACAGTACGTGTATGTAGACGAGGTGACATGCATTGGATGTACCAATTGCGCAATGATCGCCCAGTCGACTTTCTTCATGGAAGGCGAGCATGGAAGAGCGAGGGTATTCCAACAATGGGGAGGTGAGGTTTGGAGTTTGCCTCGGAACTCGGAACACATTTTCTAACACGCATCTAACTGCTAACATCTCATCAACTATTGTACGTCCTTATTCGAATAATGCTGCATGGAAAACCATGTTTCAGATGATGATGAAACAATAGCGATAGCGATTCAAACGTGCCCAGTGGACTGCATCCACTAGTGAGTACATCCATCAATTTTCTTAGAGAGTTGTTTTCCGTGCATATTGATCAATGATTTCTCTGCCTTTTTCAGTGTTCCCTATGATGAGCTGAAGCGCTTGGAGATTGATCGGCGTAATCAAAATATTAACTTCAAGGCACGGCTTGTCAATCAGGGTGAATATCGATCTGGCGCTGGATATCAAGCTAGGTATGGCGGTGGAGCACTCTTCACAGATCAGCAACTGATCTCTGGTAACATGGGAAGTCGCTGCAACAACTGGTGAGTAATTGATCATGCATATGCATGTATGCTACGTATGTCAATGGAGCGTGAATTTCACGGCCTGAGACTTTGGTTGACTTTGGAACTTGCCAAGTACGACACGTACCATACCGATCTGGCATGGAGTACACCGCCGATCTCGGGCTATCATTCTTTCGGTTGGTTTTCCATCTGGTTCGAATTTCTTGAATTTCGTTCTCGAGTATTCTTCCTATCGTAGTAGCGAAAACCTGCATTTTCAACTTAGGACCTCACTTTTTTTGTTTATCTCTTATTCTCCGTCGTGCAAAGCCCATCTCGTGGATGTAAGAATTGTCCGATGTTCGGGGTTGGTCTAAATCCTGAATTCCAAAAGAAAGAGAAAACTCGCAAGGAAAAGATAGCAAAAGCAGAAATGAAGAAAAGAATGGAGAGCCAGAACAAGCGAGCAGAATTGTAAAATAAACTCTCACAATGTATTCTCTTTCTAAGTTGAAAGGGAAGAAGCATCAGATTACAGAGATCTGTACAGAGGAAGCAATGGTCTTCAAAGGATGACTTTAGCCTTGTATTTACAAGACACTGTAAGAAAGGTCCATCAAGGATAGGATTCATAACATGGACTGAAGAATATTGACAGTGTAGAACCATGAAATTTGCAGGAGCTGTTGGGTACTGAGCAACTCGTATGATGAGTTCTATCTTTGTTTGTTTGTATTTCTTCTGAATACATAAGCCTTATGAAATCAGGATCTGTTCATAATCATTGACAAATTTTCTCACCAATTGCCAGGCTTCATCAATGTCCAATGTATATGATCAATGTAAATCTATTATCAAATTCTTGCTAAGGATACAGTCTCATGTATCATAGCGTTTTGGTGGGATGAGATGAAGAACACGGTGGTGCTGCCAATCTATTGTTAGCAGGGTGAATGTTCTTGAAGCATCAAGTACCTCTTTTCAGTGGTGTTGGGGCGGGCCAGCGCTAAGTGGGAAGGTTAAAGCCAGTGTCCTTTGTTGTGATCATTGCTAACAAAATGAACCCCATCCACCCTTACAGATCCAGGATGACTGGATATCTCTCTATCAATGTCAATTGAAACACATGACCATGAATGTTGTGTTGATTTACATATTATGTACACTACAACATTATTTCCAACATCACATGAGAGTGTCATCCTACCTACATGGTCACATAGGTGCCAGTGCCACCACTTTATTGAAGCCTTGTTCTTCATGAGACTTTAGAACATGGATTCGAAGCCGCACTGCACAGCTATTTTGAAGACTGCCTATGTTGTTAAGACAAATAGCCAGAACCAGGCATGAATCATGAAGATACCCACCCACTAAAGCTAAAACAAATTATTGGATAGCAGATCAAGGGCTTCACTGGAAGCCAATAGACACTGTCACTGGGCATGTATTTACACTGTTTCACGCTGTACTGCCCAAACTGTTGCTGGAGTCATTTTTTAGGGAAAATGATATGGTCCATGATGATGATGTCACATTTGACATTTGGATTTGAACCCCACCATAATGATAATGGATGGCTTCTACTAGTACTTGCACTGGAGCAAAATTGCACATGCCTTTGTTAGGGTATTAAAATGGCACCTCCCTCTGGACCCAGTAAAGACCACATATTGAATAAGTTATGACTTTCGGCTGATGGGGGTATTGATAACTTTAGGTGCATTTATGATTAACTTGCTAGATACCATATGGTAATACCTGAGGGTGTTATTGTGTGTAGAGTAGAGTACTGGTACTGCCATACCTAGAGTGTGAATTTTAGTTCGGTTGGGCTTAAAAAGTGAGTTATGAGTAATATGCCTCTAACTAACTAGTAAGATCCTTTGGCAATGGTGAGCAAGAGATGTCTGGTCTTTTTGGGTGCAATTTCTGCTAAGGCTTTTTCCCAGGAGGCGGCCCTATTAGATATTTAACAATAAACCCCTACCTTTCCAGCCAGTACTACAAAGGGATGCTAGTACTCTTTCCATCAAATGTCTTAAACATGTCCAAAAATAAAATACTACCACTCGCCATGCTCAACCTCTCACAAACACTTTTTTTGGGCTTTTTGTCACCATCATCAAAGCCCCACTTCCTACTTGGAACTTCTTGCGAACCATGGGAACATTGCCTTACAACTTCATACTCTGCGCATTTCACTTTTAAGGTTCAAAATCTTCTGTCTCCTGTTGGTGTGTGCACAGACCAAAGTCTGCATCCTCGACACCCAACAAAATCTTCCGTCAGAGATCTCAGAGCAGTTTCTTCTGCAGATTCATGGGACGGCTGAAAACGACGAGAGGGTGTAACCACTTCAGCTTGAACAAATTCTGAGTTCTTCATGACTTGAATGATTGGCCTCTGTGAGTGGCTAAGGCTTGCATACTTGACAATGAGGAAGAAATTGCGCTTGTCAATGGTGTGCAATTTTTTTGGAGCCTGGCTGGGCCAGAGCTTGAATCATTGTCGAGGACAGCACTGAGCATTCACATCATCTGGCCAGGCTTGAGTTCTTGTCCAGTGAGCCGGAGTGCTTCATGCTTGTCCAGATAGACATCCAAGAGGCTCCAATTGGCATTAGTCAGAGTACGTGTGGTGTGGAGTACAAGGCACAGCTCCACACTGGATAGTACCGCCATCTTGTGGTGCTGATGGTGGTGGCTGACAGTATTCAATACTTTACCAATTCACCTGGTTTTCTGTGAATGTTAAATTGGAGGGTATTAGCTTTACTGCCTCCACAATAATTTGATGTCAAGGTATGGGATGGCAACGTCCCCATCCCGTTGATTGAAACAGAATCAAAGCTGCCACCAATCCCAATATTGTTAACAGATGAGTCTGGGAGTGGTTCCAAGACATTGCAAGCAGGTCACAATACCTTCATGGTGAATTGGATGACAACTGTGCCAAGGATATGATCTACTTCTCCTTGGAAAATCAAGAACCAATTGCCACTTGCTAGATGGATTGCCACAATATATGATGATCTGTCATTGCGGTAAGTGCCAATAAATTACACATGTTGCTCCAGGAGGTGATGGAGCTTCTCGAATATGTATGTGGCCCAAGTCATCAAGGAATGCTGATTCGAAGCCGCCACTGGTGAGTCCAGATAGTCCTATGCCTGAAGCTGACAATAGTATTCCCTATACTGAACTTGAGGATGTCCAGGCAACACTTAACTTTCTCCTGTTGGACAGGAGGCAGTTGACGCGAGAAGTGCCGGACGGCAGTTTTTACTGCCTTAAATTGTCATTGAGGATACATATCCTTGATGTCAAGACTAACAATTATATTATTATCCCAAGAGAGATTCATACTCTTGAATTTCCTCTTCAGATCTAGGGAATTCTTGAGTGTGTGCCACTCAAAATTAATGCTGGCATGCCGAAATGATTTTTCAATGGATTTTGAAGGCAAATTACTCAGACAATGAGTGAAATTATGTTCCAAGGCTATCAGCCAAGTAGGTTGGCGGACGTTAGCTCCGACAGGTTTGTGTGAAGAAATTGAGTCTCTTTGTCGGAACAGAGGTGCTTGATCTCATTGATTAGGGGTGGGATCTCTTTAGAATAGCGGGTGAGGCGTACCTCCATGATGGCAATGTATTTTTGTCAATGTGGATAGGCAACCATAGACCAGTTTTATCAGACTGAACCACCAACCAATGTGGATCTTTGGCCAGCAGGGCATCGAGATGTTCCAAGATAACTTGGTCGCAAGTCGCATTTGGGGATGGATCGTGTATCCTCCTTGCCGAGTGCCCTGATAGAATTTACAAATTCCAATTCGAACTTATCATGGAAGTGTTCCAGTTGTTTTTGTGTGTACGATAGCTGCTGGCTGCTGGTGCTAGATAGTATGTACGTACTGTACCTCACAGTTCCAGGAAAAGAAAAGAAGATGCATTTTTGTAGGTGGGAATAGTAGACAGACTGAACCAAAATGGAGCTGGAACCCCCCCTCTCTATAACTATGTGATACTATACTGTACATAAGCGATGTCGGGGCATAAGCAAAACTGACTAAATAAGACAATAATCTAAGATAATTAGCAACCCTAGGTACTAAGAGATTAGTATTTTCTCCTTTTCTCTGTTATGGGTTAGGGGCAATGACACCAGCTTTCTGGTGATCCCCTTTATGCCTATTGTCTATTCATGACTAAATTTTTGGAAGTTGATGTGACAACCGCTTGACATAGAACAAAATTAAGGCAGCCACAAAACACACACAACCATGTCATGATGGAAAATGATCCCAACAAAGTCTGTTGAGTGAAGTATCATGCCAACAAGAGATACGCTTGTGTTGTGGCGATCTCCCATGTGCCGATGGGCATTGACGCTATGCCGAGCTAAAATTTGGCAGGTGATGGTTTGGGGGGGATGACTATCATAATTCAATAGAATGATTAATTTAGAAAATATGTTTAGTATATGAATCCCCCTCCCCCAATTATCATTGTTGTAATATATTTAAAAACACCTACATTCACCCCTTGCCCCCCTCTTCTGCCTCATCGTATTCATCCTCGTATCGTCCTCCAAGAAATATCCTCATCAAAAATATAGTCCTCTTCATCTTCATTGCCATTGCTGTCATTGTCGTTGTCCACCACTATCTTGCCACCATCACCATCGTCTTCATTGTCATAGTCATCACCGGCATCAACCAACCGAGGGAACCAGTCGTAGTCTGTCTTCTGCCACACATTGCAGAGCATCCTCTTATGTTTGATCGCCATCTCCCAATAGTTGCCGTTGCCCACTCGACTACCTCCTTGCTTGGCGCATCACACACCTCGTTCATCTTGTCAATCATCACAGTCATCCATTCCTCCCACTGCTGACAGATGCATGTCTTGAAGGGCTTGTTGACGCCAATGTTGAGTGGCCGACACAAGCCCGTGCATCTGCCAGCAGGAATGATGTGAATCACCTCAATCCCCAATGCCATGATCTCTGACACAACTGACGCAATATGTGACATCGCTACAAGTTGAGCAGCATGACTGGATGGAGGATGGATGCCTGGAGATGGGGGGTTCACCAAAAGGTAGAGCTTGAGCTCATGCGTAGATGGACGTGGGGTCAAGGGTGGGCAATTCTTTTTGGGCAATATGCCCATCAAGCTTACCTTTGAAAATAATCATCGGCATCTAAAAATCTCCAGCAGCCATCACAGTGAGTGCTGCGGTAGCTCATTTCGTCCCGTCTGTTGTCTTCCTCACACTCACTATCTTTGCCCCTCAAACTTTTGTAAGAAAAAGGACGAGGCGTCTGGTCCATGTCCTACATCAAATGTGGATCACGACAAGGGCCAACGAGAAGCTGACAAGTTTCCACCATGAACTCCATCACCTTGTCAACAACGTCTTGCAGTGGACGCGTAGCCTCATTTGTCCACTCCCGATGATGATAGACATACTTATGCTTGCGCATAAAGCGCTCTACCACCTTGTACCGGGCGTTGAACAACTTATTGCCAAACATCGTCCCGAGCAAAGCGGATGTCTTAAATGACACGATTGCATGCCAGATGCTGATACCCTGCTCTTGGCAAGCAAAGATCCACATGAACACCAGCTCCTCCTCAATAGAGGGGTGCTGCCCATTGGGACAATGTACAAGGAGGTGCACCAAATTTTGGTGAACCTGCACCAAATTTGTTGAAACACCAAATTTTGGTTCATGTCAAAGTTCACACCATGCACAGGAACAAGTATGGTGAGAACTGTAGAAAGGTTATTACATCCCTCTGACATCTGACCTGGCTAGCTAAAAAAGTGAGTTTTAGACCTTCGCACTTTGGTGTTTAGGCATTGATTATGCCCTGGCATATGGTAGATAACTACTCAAGATAAAAGCTTATGCTGAGGCTCAGCATATATATATATATATATATATATATATATTTAGTTTCAAGTCCTAGAGTACTACTGACCAGGGTAGCTACTAGGAGTGAGAATGCTAGGTGGAAGAGTATGAGCAGGGTGGCAATGAATTTGCAAGATGCAAGCGGAAGCGGATGTGAAGGGTGAACGCTTTGGTTATGGAGAGTCCAGAGGGTGTGGGGGTATTATTATGAAAACTCTGATATTCCATCGAGATGGATTTTTTTTAAACGAGTTGGAACTCCATGGATTTTGGTACAGAAAAATATACCCCTACTGTCACATCTCAAAGTACCCCTCGTTTTGGAGGGGTATGTGAGCAAAATGTTATGGTATTTGAGGCGCGCAAGCCAAGCCAAGATGGAATGGAGGATAGATTTTTTTTGTTAGCAATAGCTAGGCGTTCTTTGATGGAATAAGTGGATAATTCCACGCCCATGGGACTTGCTTAAGCCGGACTAACAACTCTTGCACCACCCCACGAGTTTGACCATGATATCCGTACCCTCCCCCGCCGGCCCAAAATTCATCACAGTGGCGCGTATTCAACCGCTGAAAATGCAGTGCGATGTCGCCAAGGACCTCTTTGGCAGGCGACATCATTTGATGTGCGTCGCCGACCAAAAAATGCTTTCACAGGTTGCTTTCAACAACCCCCCGGAATTTTTGTAAATCAAAATCAGAACACAACAATCAAATGGATGAAATGAGGTTGGAATGGCAGGGCGGCGGTGTCATAAGGAGATTTCGGCGGAGTGTTGGAGTTGAGAGGCGGCGTTGAGAGGTTGTTGCATATAGCAGTAGCGGGGTTCACCGGCGGCGGCTGCGGCAGAGGTACAGCATTGGCTTTGACGACGTCGACGCGCTTCAATTCAAGGGAAAAGTTTCGGGGGGCGAAGGCGAGGAGATAGACATATAGTAGCGGCAGCGGCACGGATGCGACGATGGCGTCAACAAGCCAAGGTCAAGGGGATGATTGCGCCGAACCAGCACAGGTGAGGCAAGGACCGAATGACGATGGCGTCATGGGAGGAGTGAAGAGGGAGAGGGGGAACGGCTAGGCAAGGGCGCGCATCAATTATCGACACAGGCGGAGTGAAAGGGTGGGAGCGACGGCGGCACAGAGACAAATTAATGAAAAAGTACGTGCTAGGCTCAATACTATTATATTTTTGCCCCTCCCCCACTCAAATCTGCCCAAGCCAAGCGTAGGTAACCTTACCTTGGACCTCTAGATGAGGTATCCGCGCTTAGACTGGGCGCCGCTGTGGCAATGGCACCGTTATGAGCCAGCGGCCGCCAGTGCCATGTTGCGGCAGAAATAATTCTCTTGTAAGAACATGGAGATCGGGGAGATGTTGTGGGAACGAGGAGTAGGGTACCTGTCTCAAATCGCACATACGTAGGATATGATAATATTTTGAGACAGGTGCCTATTAGATCAATGGATTTTATGATGGAATAAAAACAGTAGAGTGGGCTTAACTCCGGGCAGCGGGCTGGGGCAGGGCCAAACCAGGGTGCGACATTTGCTGTGACAAAGTGGTCGGACACCAAGACACGCCCCGAATCTGCCCGAAGGTCGCCCCGAGGATGTTGGGGTGGTTTTTGGGGCGAAACCTGCGCATTTCTGGGGCGAAAAATCCATTTTCACCCCGATTTCGCCCCTGTAGACCTCTACACTGGGCCTGGTACTGCTCCTCCCCCCCCTGCCCCAAAGGACAACTTCGTTATTTTTTGGCGCATGCTCTCCTCTCTCCTTGCATCACAATCCACAACACACAACACACCATGGCTGAAGAAGCGCGTCCTCCCGCACCCGCCGCTATCCCTGCTTTCCCTGCTTTTCCCCTACTGCCCAGCAGCCGTGCGATCATTCTCCCCGCGAATAATGACATCGCAGTCACTATTCTCCAAGGAGTCCAGCTGTTACGGCCACATGTTCAACTGAACATGTGGCCTCAACTTGAGCAACGCCTCTTCGAGCCGAATCCGCCATCCTACGGCGTGTTTCACGGGCATTTCAGCCGATGGGCTGACAATCAGCGCGGGCGGAATATCAAGGATCGTGTCGTTGCCATCCTGAGCCACCATGGCACCTATGACCCCACGGTCGTGACAAACCCAACCCAGCTTCAGCTCTCCGCGAAGGAAATCAAGGACGAGATGGATGCTGCCATGGCAGCGAGGCAGGCTGCTCTCGATGCCAATGTCCTGATTAGAGAGGAGCGTGCAGCCCAGAACGTGCGCCAAGAGGGCGCATTTGGGGCGATACCCCGAGGATATGGTGTTGATGCTCCTCGTATGCCCGGTGCCAATCAGGCACATCAGCGCCAAAATCAGGGTGCGTGCGACCTCCTCGCACAAAACCCAAGGTCACAGAACGACCATTTGCAACCGATCGTTCCCATCGGTAGGCCTGCTGCTCCCCCTGCTCGTGGTGGTGGAGGGGTAGTCACTCCTATCCATCCGGCTGAAGGAGCAGGAGGGGAACAGCCACGGGTATTCCAACAGCAGCGCGGCCCTCCTCCTCCCCTGCCCACTCTCGGCGAGTTTGCGGCGATGCCTGTGCCTNAAAATCTAAAATAAAATTATTTGCGATCTGCTTAAAATCTAATGTCTTCATTCGCGTCACGTTCAAGATGCGGCATGTATGTATTCCGAATTTGATTAATTCCTATCATTCTTGCCCGCATGTTGTAGAGTAGGACAAACATTTTCAACACAATCCTCCGCTCTCCTCTCTCTTCGTACACAAATCTATCCTTCACCCTTGGGAAAGAAGCCTGCATTGTGAGCATTCCCCACTCTGCCGTCTGCCGTGCCGATGTTGCCTGTCTTTTTTTCTGAAGGTCAAGTTTCCTCAGCCGGCGCGTTGGTGCTTTGGAACCCAACTGGTCCTGGCACGATTTATACAAGTAATTCCTGTTCACACTCCCGAATGCCGAGTCAACGCAGCACATCCCGCCGGTCGTACGATAGACATTCTCCAATTTGTCATAAATCTTACCAAACTCCGCAACCTGACTGTCATGAACACATCCGGGGACGTTGAAAAATGCAATTGGAATTGTTCCGTCAGGGCAAAAGCAGAACACCGAAGTCACGTAGTGGTCATGCGTCCACCCGTTATAGAATCTCTCCTGCATATCCGAATTACCGGACGACTGGAGATATAACTTTAGCCCATCCATTGTCGCCCAGCAATCGGTCAAAAGGGGGTGTCGCTCCGCAAATGCCGCCTTGAATGTTTCGATATCCTCACTGGAGGGGATAGCAATTCTTGCCAGCGGATCATTTTTGAACGTCTCCACCATTAACCTGATGCCGAATCTCAGATAAACAGACAGGTTGGAATAGGTCAGTCCAAAAACAAGTTGTAAAACATTAAGCGAGCCCCTGGTGCGCGTCCAAACTAACACAAGCCCGAGGCAATCCGCCGGCTGAACTTTTCTCTTTCGCCCACGGGTGTAATCAAATGCAACAATCATCCCAGACGCGTCAAAAGGTGTGTGTCCTGAAAACATTGGACCAAACTTCTCGAGGATCCTGTCGAAGGACTCGCAGTCAAAGCCCATCATTGTGATGTACGCTTGATCATTTCGTGACGCAAGCAATCTTCGCCATGGCGACAGTGCCAGCGGAATAAGCGCACTGCGAGGAATTTTGCGGTAGCGTCGTCGGCGCTCCTCAATCGAGAGAGTCTTGAAGAAGTCCTTCCGGAGGCGGGAGTGCTTGTAGGGGCCCCTCTTCTTTCTTACGTGACGACGGGCAAGGCAAAGAAGGAGGGCGGAATCCAAGAGACGCATCGCAAAGGATGAGGCGGTAGGGACAGCGAGGTCAGCTCTCTAAATGGAGAGATGTGGGAGGCACAGATTTTGTGACAACTGAAAAACTTAAGAAACTAGGGGAACCATGAGCTTCCCCTTGCTTCTCGTAGAGAGATACTGTAGGAACAGTATGAAGGGAAATGTCTCGATTTTTCCCTTGTCCCAATTGTACTGGAGACTGTAGTAAACTGAGACATCTCTCCCTTTTCCTACATAATTATCAAGGATACAAAGGAATCAATACAAAATGGGAAGATACCGAGACAAAATTTAAGACCACGAAGCAGAAACTCCAGGGGCAGCACAAGGGCTGTCACACCGACACGCAGGTCTGGCCCCGCCCCGCCCTCACCCCACCCCTCCACCCCGAGTTTAAGCCCACTCTAATAAGTGCGCGCCCCCAATATTCCCTCAACTCCGTTGTGGCGGGAAAAAAAACTTGATGCTTTTTCCACCATCAGAAAAGCCGCAGATGTGCGCTGGGGGGCGGTGCCGGCCAGGTCGCTTGAGTAGAATTTGAGATCTTGATGATTCGGTAAGATCAATTTTACCATAGCAGACTGACTCCTCATTGCGCCGCACTCAACAAATTTATTACACCCTTCTTTGAAATGTATGTGTTCGATGGTCGCTTGCCACTGCACTGGTTTGGTCATCTGCAAAGGCAGTAGTTTTCGAATTTCAGCTACAGATTTGTACGGGCGCCCTGTCACGTTCGAATACACAAGGTGATGTCGAGGCATCTGTATGCAAGTCCTGGCTAATACACGCCTAAATTCATTAACTGCAGGCATCATCAGCACTGTATCTATGAAGCAAGAAATTTGGATGCATGGCATGGTCAGATATGTCTGTGTTACAAAAGCAAAAGCAAAATGATGCTTGATATAACAAAGAAACCTACGATTTGCTGTCTTGACAGGGAGCTTCTTTGCGGAGATCTGGCTCCTCCTTCCTTCTTCAAGACCTTCAGCGTTGTTCGTTCCAAGTCCGTTCACGTAGCTGACAATGAGGTCGATACTACTTGTGGTTCCGCCACAGACAAAGACATTCCTCTTGATTTCATCAGGGCTGCGGCTGTGGTCACTTATTACATTTGCAATTGAGCAATGGAACCGCTTACACAGCAATTCAACATCTTTGCGAAGAAGACCTCGTATGTTGCAGAGAGAAGATCTTGTTTTTAGCTTGGTGAACTCTTCGCACTGTACTCGAACAAGGTTTAGGGCATCCTTGAAAGAGATTGCTCCAGCAAAGTACAGCGCGGCAAACTCTCCGACCGAGAAGCCAGCAACAATCGTTGCTTGTGACATCAATAAAGCTTCACGCTGTTTCATTATCTCAATTGATACAATGTTCATCACAGTAACTACCATCTGTGCCACATTAATATCATCTATCGTCGAGCTAGTACACAGCTCGAGTATGTCCAAGTTTAACACCTCAGATGCCTCGTGCAACATCGCCAAAGCATTTGGGTACAGCTCAACATCCTTGAACATTCCTACATAGGTGCTTCCAAGACCAGCAAATAGTATTGCAACTGTATCTATCGACTCGGCAGTGACCGCCTTGGCTGTATTTCCAACGTATTGAGTGTGTGCTTTGCAGAATTGACCCTTTGAGGTGACTGCAAATGGCCGAAGTGTTGATCCTTCGCCGTATTCTGTCAAAGGCATAACTGTTGCGCCTGGGTTTACCTCACATCCATCTGAGAATATTACGGGACAAAACTGCATCACTCCGTGATCTGCATAGTGCGAGTTGATGTTGGGAGTAAGAATGTGGCAATTATCCCCGACTGTGAGAAAGTCCAACTCGCGCAGTCCACCGTTTTCAGGGCTAAAGAAGACTTCTTTTCCTATCTTTGAACCCATTAATCGAAGCCAATGACAAAATATCTCTGTACCAGAGAAAGGTACAAAAACAGTTTGAGTGCAGAGGAATACCAAGTCACTGAGAAAATACCAACCCATAAACTGTACTGAGTAGAAACGAATTGTTCCAGTAATCATGGGCCCACCAAAGAATGCCAACTGCAGGAGTTTGATCATGAGCATCAACAAGATGGATCCAAGTATGAAAGTTGTTGGAATCATCAAGGCAAATCCTACGGGCCCAAATGACCCAGCAAACACCGCAAGACATCCCACATAAATAGCTACATACGATCCAATAGCAATGACAGGCATAATGAACTGAGCGATATTCATTACAACTGCATACAACCAGAAGGGAAGTTTCGTCGTCAATTCTTGGGGTTGTGTCAAGTCTGATTGGGATGGTTCTCCAATCATTCGTCTCGCTTGACGCTGACATCCTGAAACTCTTCTGGCATTTGTCGTCGATGACTCAAAAATAATAAGGGGCGATCCAAAGGCTGTGCCATTATCCCCGACACGTGTGTTGTGACCAGTGCAAGTTTCAGCACCAATAGTTACATTTTTTCCAAGTTTGGTGCCACTGAGAATGATAGACCTCTGCCCGCAAGAAGTATCATTCCCAATTGAAATTTGGTGGAAACTAACTCCATCCCAACTCTCAACAGAGGTTGTGATATACGTTTGCATTCCTGTGTGAACACCGCCTTTCACGGTCAACATTTCCATACCAACCCTCAACGAGCAATATGTTAACCAAACTTTAGACCCATCAAGCTTTACTCCTAAAAGCTTCAAATAGAAGGGATACGACGAGGTCGTCTCTAAACTTCGCTGGAGTGAAAATGAAAATGCAGGACTCAAGAACAACCGATCTAGAAGCCATTTCCTCAAGGCAAACCATTCACCTGTGTAAACAAATCCTTCTTCTAGCCTTGGAATCAGCATTTTCTTTAGCAACGCGGTGACGATCTTAATTATTGGGACAAAAGAGCAATAATGTGAGACAACAATTTGTCAACAGTATCATACCATATGCACACAAATTGAACTTACAAGGAAGACGAGACCACACGTGTATGAGAAAAGGGAAATCATGTATAGCAAAACACCGGCTTCGCCGAACTTATTTGCCAGTATTTGAGCAATGATCGCCCCTACGTATAGGCAGCCAGAGATCAGAGTAGGAAAAATGAAGCAGCATAAAATCTGAGCAGTCTTGAACAAACTACTCCTCTTTGGTCTCCAAGGTCTTCTGTCCAACAAACCTCGATTGTATTCTATTTTGGCTGGCGAACCTACTAAGAATTGCATTGGTTCTGTAGTGCTACTGCGGTAGTCAACCAGAGCTTTCGGCACAACATCAGACCCTTTGAAAATGAATGAATCATTCACATGTGAGATAAAACATGTTCAACAGGACTTATCCAAAGTAACGGGGAAAAGAATCAGACTTACAATCATGCACACTCGAGCCTCCTAAGAGTACCGATCGAGTCCCTAGCCGTACGTTTTCTCCAACCTTAATCTGCATCATTTTGAATAAATGCAACGATGGTAAGAATACATCGACTCTAAAAAAAATGCTTGCAACGATACAAATGCAGTTCACTCACTTCTCGTAATTCAAGCATTCCTCTCACTATTTCAGATGTATTAAAGCAGACTTCGAACTCAACCACAGTGTCATCTCCAATCTGTACAAGGTCGGGCTCAAGCAAGCTGAAGCGGAGATCTGTTGAGTTTTAGGCAGGTAAATACAACCGAAACAGCCATGTGTCACTGAACTCACCATGCATTTTCAATTGATACGTTCGTCCCCAAACTTGCTCCAAGAGCACGCAAGAAGTACCCTGCTAGCTCAGTGTCATCAATTGCCCAAGTATAGAGCTTCGTAGAGCTGATGATTCTTCTCAAAAGCCACCACTTGAGAAAATACCAGCTGAAAACTACTGCTTTGCCTTCTTTGTACCTCCCGATGATTATCCATTTAATAGCGAGTACAATAAAAAGATGAACAAAGCAGCCTCCTGCCAGAATGGCTGGGATCAATGCCCCCCCAATCTTCCCAAACCATGCCAGAGAGCGCGCAGATACTACTAAAGTGCCAATAGTAGGTACAAAGAGTACGAATGACATAAAAAGCAGTCCAAACCACTGGAGAATGCGTCTCACTATCGGATGTAAAGCCTTCTCTCCATCAGGAAGGAATATTATAGGCCTTGGATCGCCTGCAAGCAGCAAGTCCCCAGTTTCTGAGAGATGCTTTGAGAGCGATCGTAAAGTCTGATGTGCGAAAATGTCTTGAACAGGCACTTCCCTACCACCAAGATGAGAGCCCAGTGCTCTTGCAACCAGTACCGCAGATAGAGAAGTTCCACCAATTTCGAAGAAGTTTGAAGCAGGCATGATGTCATCAATTGATACTTTCAACACATTTGACCATACTAAGCATACTCTTTTTGTCATTTCGAGGGCATCCCTGTCCTCCTCCACATTATTGATCATATTTAATTGACGATACGGTTCCTGTTTTGCCAGTAAAATGAGCTGCTGTATATCAAGCTTGCGGTTCTTATTTAGCGGGAACGAATCAATCGCGAAGTATTTCTTTGGGACCATGTAAGGTGGGAGCTTAGCCTCTAAATAATTCATCACTTCGGTAGCGGAGAGTTCTTTAGTTTTGTAGAGCAATAACTCGCCCTCGCTCACCATTACATGGGCATTCTTCAGTTCACTTGGTAGGATATTGATTATTTCAGAAGCTTCTAGTCTGAATCCATTGATCTTAAGCTGGGTGTCAATTCGACCTAAAAATTCAATCCTACCGTCGCTTCGCCTCTGGATGTTATATGTGAGTGAGAGAGAAGGGTGAGCATATGTGATGATTGGCTCAACTGATATAGGTGGACGCACACTCAACTTACTTTTGCTAGATCGCCTGTTTTATAGCAACGCAGGTCCGACCCCATCAGATCTACTGTGAACCTTTCATCTAGTTCAGGTCTGTTCAAATATCCATTGCAGACGTTCGCACCAGACACCCAAAGCTCTCCAACTACATTCACTGGAGTTTCCAACCCACTGGCAGGGTTGATGATGTATGCTTTTACGTTCGAGGCAGGGAAGCCAATACAAATATTCTCTCCATCAAACTCACCACAAAGGGCGTGAGCTGTCAACTCTGTAGGTCCCAAACCAATGTATAGTTTTGGTACCCTTGATTTCCAAGCTAACATCACTGCTAGGCGAGGAGCTTCTCCAGCAACCTGTATGGCTTGAATATTGGGAGCAACTCTATCGATATCAAGAACGGAAAGAGCTGATGGGGTGCACACAAGTTTGTTGACTCTCCCCTCTATTATGGCCGTCTCAAAGTTAACACTGGAGTCGGGTAAGACAACCGTCCCTCCTCTGCAGAGTGTTGGCAAATATTGACGCAAGCTCATGATAAATGAAAGAGACGAAAACAAGAGTACTTTGTCGCTCTGTTGCAGGTCAAAGAAACCACACCACCAATTAACTAGATTCAAGACATTTCCATGCGTGATGATAGCACCCTGAATAGTTGGGAGAGAGTCAAATCATTTTCGTTTAGACATGATGGATGAGTAAAGGACGATTGTTCTCTCATGTTACTTACCTTCGGTAGTCCAGTTGTACCACTGGTATAAAAGTATCCAAATACACTGTCTCGATTTCTGGGTGCAACATCAAGACATTCACTTGCAACACATTCATGAGCTTCACCCAATGTGACGAGCTTGAAATCATTTGCAAGGATTTCAAATTTATCAACAACGCTGTTATCAATCAGCACTAAACAAACACCAGCGTCTTGAAGGATCATTTTACTTCTCTCGACTGTAGTCTTCTCGGGATCCACAACAACAATAGGTGAACCATACGACACAGCGCCAAAGATTGCTGATATGCCTTGGGCGGTAGATCTGATCACAACACCAACAGGTTCTCCATATTGTAGACAAGAGCTTAAGTATGAATGAACACTAGATGACATGGTTCCGAGCTCACCGTATGACACATTTTTTTCATGAGCGCCATAGCAAAATAAAGCTGCTTGAGTTTCTGAATTGCACGCCCACTCAAGGACACTCTGAACAGGCGATTGAAACTCTATGGTTGTATCATTTGCCAACAGTGCAATGCTCTTGTCTTTTTCAGGGGTAATGTCATAGGAAAGCAAAGAGTTGCCATGACCGGATGAGGCAATATTTGCCACCAGCAGGTGAAAAGCTTCAGCAAGGCGCTGACCTGTTGACTCATTGAATAAATCAGTAGATATGGTCAGATCACCTTCGATGCCACCCTCTTCATTGTTTCGTATGAACATGTGCACTTCAAACTTCGAGATACTTGAACTAAAAGTCTTCAGCTGAAACTGCAGCTCGTCTTCGGGTGGTGGGCTGATGTCTTCAAGCGTCCACCATTTTCGTTCTTGCAGTGCAAAGAAGGCTTGGAAAATTGGTGTCCTGCTGCTGTCTCTTGGTACTCTTAGTGCCTTCACTACATCATGAAATGGCACATCGGCATGTGCCATTCCTCCCAACAGATTCTCACGAACTTGGCGAAGTAGTTCTCCAAAGTTCATGTCATCTTGAAACGTTGCTCTAACTGAAACCTCATTAGCGAAGTAACCAATTAAGTCGTGAAGTCCCTCAGAATTACGATTTGCCAGAGCGACTCCAACTGCAAAATCCTCACCGCCCCCCATGCGATGCAACAACAACATGTACACGCTGAGCAGTCCAGCGTAAAGGTTCGCACCATGAGATGAAATGGAACACCTGAATGAATTGATGGTGTTGTAGTCGATGTTTATCGGGATCTGCAAACCCTTCGATCCAAGTGATGATGGGCGCTGCTTATCAAGTGGTAGTTTCAACAGTGGAAGGTCGTTCAATTTATCTTTCCAGTAGTCTAGTTGCCTGTGAAAGTCAAGAGCAATAGAGAGAGAAAATGACATTAGTTAGAAACTACCACAACTATTTGCTCCTTCCTCTTACCATACTCGGCTTACCTTTCCTCTTCCCCATACTCAAGGAGACATTTTCGGTTCCACATGGTCCAATCGATGAAATTGGGATGGGTAGCAGTCGTTCTGATTCCAGCTACATTTCCAGTTGATCGAATAGCCATGTATGCTTCAAGTAGCTGGCGTCTATAACGTGAAAGGAAGGTGAGGGGAGATATTTCATGTAAGTCTTTGAAAAAAAAGTGGGAGAATGTACTTCTAGAAAGAATTAATCATTACTCACCGAAGAATTACGAGAGCCCAGGAGTCAGAGCCCACGTGGTATTGGCTCAAATGAAGAAAATCAGATCCATCCACGTTCTTTATGATAACTCCTCGTAGAATTGGAGGATCATAGAGAGGGAAGATGTATTGGTTTTCCGTCTTGATGACACTCCGGAGTTGCTCCTCATTCTCAACAGATGTTATGACTTTGATTTCAAACATTCCTCTGCTAAATGGGAGGGGAGCACCTTTTGCATGAACTTAATTCCATCATTTATCTTCACAACTGTTCTTAGAGTGGGTTGCTGCTCAACGACAAACATGAAAGCTCGACGAATGATATCCACATCAATAGCTTCCCGAGGAAACTCAATCGTAGTGCTCATGTTGTACATACAAGGATTTGTTTCCCACAGCGCGATCATTTGCTCTTGACTATGAGATGCGGGAAACCACTTGTTATCGTGTGAGTCTTCCAAAGCGACTAGTTTTGGAAAGTCCTGAGAAGAAGCCTTTATCTCAAGCATTCTCGATGCTAGTTCCTTTACGGTCGGGTTAAGAAAGAACTCATTTTGCGAAACTTAAAGTCGTACAAGAGTTGAGGCATGAGAGATGTTAGATCCTGGTGACAGCTGGAACGAGATACTTGGATGAAAACAACTCGCTTACCTTGGATGTTCACATCTTGCTCAATGCGACAAATGAGTGCGATGGTATCCAAAGAAGAACCACCGAGTTCAAAAAAGTCGGAAGACAGCCCAATCAAAGCAATATCTACATTGAGTACTTTGGAAAAGATAGTCTTGACTGTAGACACCATTGCATCTAGCCCCGAGTCGGCGTCGGCGCCTTGATCAAAATATTTGGGGACTCCCCCCTCGTGCGCGACGATCGGTGCTTCGACGGCGTTAGCGCCTTGATCAAAATACGTGGGGACTCCCCCCTCGTGCGCGACGATCGGTGCTTCAACGGCGTTGGCGCCTTGATCAAAATACGTGGGGACTCCCTCCTCGCGCGTGACGATCGGCGCTTCAACGGCGTCGGCGCCTTGATCAAAATACTTGGGGACAACGTCGGCGCCTTGATCAAAATACTTGGGGACAACGGCGTTGGCGCCTTGATCAAAACACTTGGGGGCTTTCCCTTTGCGCGTGACGGTCGGCGCTTCAACAGGGTCGGCGCCTTGATCAAAACACTTGGGGACTTCCCCCTCGTGCGCGACAATCGTCCCCGCCGAGGCGAACGGCGCCTCGTCAGGATTGGCGCCAGCGCGATGATTGAACACGCCGCTAAGGATGTCGGAGTAGGAGGTGCCATGCTTGACACGAGAGTGGGCGGCGGCGGTGGAGGAAGCAACCCTCATGGTGCAAAGTGGTTGGAGAGACGTCGGAAAGGGAGATACGCCACTCCACAAGTGCACATGCTGTAGGATGGACGAATTCACAAGTCCCTCCCTTAAGATGTCAAGCGAAGATTGTGTGCTTAGTTTTAGGACTTAAGGTCCGGAACTACA
>JALLAZ010000151.1:0-20955 GCA_036939755.1 Stephanodiscus triporus
ATTAGTGTAGTGTAACTAGTAAGTGTATGAAATGTTACAGATTCCCTCAGGTCCATTATCCATCGCACGGAGCAACTGCAGTTGCTTTTCGTGGTTGTATTCTGAAAAATGCTCCTCCGGCCCTGTAGGTCTGGGTAGGAACTGGTACTTTTTGCTTCAACCACACAAACACATCCGCAGCCAAACCATGGTGCGATGGAGCAAAATGCCATTATCAACAACTTCACCCTCCCCATCAACGCCCTCTGGTACATATACATCATATGTTGAACTACTATATCCCTCCCCCACGCAAGTGCAAATGGTGCAGGGGGGCGCTTGTTGTGCCAGCTCTATCCATCAGCATTGTCCATGTTGAGGCTATCAATGGGCCCTCAGAATCAACAAAGGTGCAAATCCCAACCCCATTGCTGCTTTCTGGGCCCTCAGTCAGAATCAATGAAGAAACAAAGCCCAATCTCATTGCTGCAGCTCATGAAATTGGCAGGCATCCCCCATGTCAAGGCCATCATTGGGGCCTCACCATTGATGTACAAACAGAGTCCAACCCAATCATTGCCACACACAAAACTGGCTAAAAAACAACCGTGCAACCGTTGGCAGCGCAACCTGTCTCGACAGGTCAATCCCATTGTTCTAGATGGTTCTATGCAGTAGTATGCTGCTGGGCCTTTTTTGGATGATTCAACTTGGCAGTGTGTTAGTGGAGCATAAGGAAGAGTTGATGAGAGTCAGCAGCAATGGAGAAGAGATCGATGCTTCAATGGTCACAGGGGGGGCCTTTGTGTGGATCAAGTTGGCAAGGCGGCATTTTTGATGCGGCAGAGAGATCAACCTTCTTGATTTCTTGATTGATCGGGAGGGGAGCACGGTGTGGCCTCAAAGGAAGAAGAAGGAAGAAGCTGTGGTAGACTGCTCTCTTCACGAATGTCAGTTGTCTCCCCCTGTTCTGTCCACGGCATTGAAAGACCATTACGATGTTACACTTGCGTCCATCACAGTGACCAATTTCCCTCTTATTGAAGAAGCCTTGGAAGCTTTCCGCTTATGGAAAATCCATTGCTTATTACAGCTCTCCAGCCCTTTGCTGTATCCTCACCGTTGCAAAAGAAAGATCATGTCTGCCAGAACAAGAGTTTTAGTAATTTTATACACATTTTATTATTGGTGATCATCGTTCAAGAGGATGGAACTGAGATGACCTTCTGTGCCGGGGAGGCCTTCGTCATACCAAAGGGCGTGCCAATCTTGTTGAAGCAGACAATGAGCGTTCGGAAGTTCTACCTTGTTATCGTCTACGAGGATATCAAAGCTGGCATGCAGGAGATGCTGAAGATACGCCGGATTGACCAATGAAGGATATTCCCAATTCCCGAGGGGTGTATGCCGGCTCAATTGGATGGTTCAGGGCTGGAATCAAGGATAAGATTCTAATGTCGTCGTCGCCGCCGTTCCCAGAGAACGAGCTACTGCACATCCTCGAGGGCGATGCCACCATTACAACTGATGTTGATGGTGCTCGTGATGGAAGCAATGTGTGAACCAAGGGGGGGTTGACTGCTGAAGGGGAGCATGGGCGACGTGCTGGCGATCTTCTGCTCGTGGGATCCCTTGGCCACCAAATGAGAACACTCGGGGACGTATTTTTCTATTTCATAGAGTCAGACATGTAATTTCAACTCAGGCTTCCACACACACATACCAGTGAGGCTTTACTGATGATTATCATTGGTGATGCATCATAGCCGAGGAAATTGTCAAAAATATCATCAAGTAACAAAATTCATTCTATCTCTGGCGCAATATCGTATCTTCTGGTTTCGATCAATAAGCATAATTTCTGCATTAATTACACACTCTTATCCCGCACTGAAAAAACAACTGATGGTGAAACTTTTCCCCTTCACTGAAATGAATCTCCACCATCTGTCACTCCCTTGCTCATCATCTCATCTAACAGCCTTCGTTGTATATTGAGTCTGTCCATCACCGCACTCGCCTCGGCTGCATCGATCGCAAATATCCTCAACACGTCGAGGGGGATGTAATCCAACGTCTTCTCATGAGTGGCCCTAAGGAACAGCTTCGGCGCCTTCCCGGCATTGTATGCCTGCGCCCAGCGCTGGGCGCAAAGGCACCAAATATCGCCCTCATTCAGGCCTGGGAAGTTGTACTGTGGCATGGGAGTGCTGAGATCGTTCCCCACGGACTTCGAGTATGCCAGAAAATCGTCGGTTACGCGCACGCACACCGTGTGGCGGCCCATGTCCATATCTCCGGTAGCTAATGGTTGAGTGCAAGGGGACGTCGTTCATCTTGAGGCGTTCGATACGCGTTCGACGAGATCGGAAGCGAGGAAACTGGCGAGCGAGCATAGCAAGCGCAGGCATTCTCATTCTCGTGTGATACAATCAGTAGTCGTACTTATTTTCTTGTTACTTACCACACAATCCATTTCTGTAAAATCCCGTCCCGATTCCCGACCCTCCGACGTCAGAGCAGCAACACGATAGCTCGGTGCCGAGGACGTTGTAGCCGGAGTGCTTCGTCCCCACATCGGCAACGTCTCCTTCGTCCTCACGTTCCGCCATCAAACGACGAGCGGCCGCGTGATGATGCCGGACGTGTCCCGCTCCCAATCCATGCGACCACGCAGCGGCCCTTGATGTCAATAGAAACACTACCACGATCAGAGTTCGAGTAGGACGTGTCATCGTGTTATTATTGGACATGATGTAAGGAACAGCGCGGCGCGGGAGAAGGGTTCTCACGTACGAGTGAAGGAGGGTTTATTCCTGCGTATGTCGTATATCGTACAGTACTTCTTTGAATCCCACCAACATCAACTCAATCGCGTCTTATCTTATTTCATGCCACAATGTTGTTGTTTGCGCAGATGAAACACTCCCTACTAGCGTTGCAAATTGGATTGTGGTTTCATCCCGGCGCCGTTGGCGCCTTGGTGCTAACAACGGAGCCGAAAAATCGTCATCGTGGGCGGAGATTCAAGGGTTCGTTGTCGTCGTCGCTTATGGGTCAATCGTCAGTGGCATCACCTGTGTCATTGTCGTCCTCTAATGACAACCTCGTCGAATCGTTGCCGGTAATAAGACGGCATCAGCGACATTCCGTCTTCTCGGAAACTAACGTCGTGTCAAAATTCATGCCCTTTCCACATCGAGAACTTTGTCGGCGAAGTCTGCCAACACCACCACCCTCCGAGGTTCACCAGCGCAAGCCGAACAGACGGTTTTGGGAGTTTCCATTCCACCTCGAAAACGAAAACGAGAAACGCCATGATGCTGGACCGGTATCACCATTACTACGCAAAGATGTGCGTGTTCAATTTGACGATCCTACGATTGGTGCACATCAGCTTCTCGAGCGATGCGGAGTCATTATCTCCAAAAACGATGAACGATCTCATCTAACATCTGAAACAATCACGGCGGAAGAAACTGAAACAGTAGAACATCTCGCAAGTGTCCTTTCCTTCTTCCAATCCGTGGCTGCTGCTGCGGAATCTCCCAGTGGTACCAGCAACAACGTAAAATGCATGGCACGAATTGTATCTACGGTCGGTTCCTCGGGTGTGAAATGTCCACGATGGCACGCGGATCACGTACCAGTAAGATTGGTCATGAGCATTCTAGGACCCGGATGCGACTATATACAGGAGAATATCTCAACAGAAGAATCTCGACGACTACCTCGAATTGTAAATCGTCGAGCGCTCAACAGTCTAGATGTAGATGACACGATGAAGGCAAATGATATTATTGTTCCGCCTAGTTTACTGTACAAAGGCAGAACACAAGGGGAGGGGAGTAATTCAATAATAAAACATGCACGGGAAGGAGAGGCAGTATTGCTCATGGGCAGGAAATGGGAAGACGAACCCGCAGCTCAGCCACCTGAGTTGGAGGATGGGGATGCACTATATTCCAACTTGGTTCTAGCAGCAGTTCATCGCTCCCCTACGTTGATGCCATACCAGGAGAGGATCCTGTTGACAGTAGATTTGGTGGATTAGAAAAATGTGAGCAGATATCGCCGACACGAGAAAAAAGCTCTACCTTACCAAGTTCTATCGTACCACGATTGGATGCGCATTTCAACGAGGAAGAGGCAGCTGTAATGTCGACGATGATGGAACGTCTCGTTCGACACGTTAGGTGATTCGGGGGAAAAACTGAGTTGTTCCAAAATAACCTCTACAATACCCAAATTGCGTGAGGAAGGCTCTTGCCAATATTGATGAAACTTCAAGTAATTTTTATTTTATGAATAGTCACATCCACATCCACATCCACATCCACATCCATGCACAGAAAGGTTGAATTTGTCTCTTTCTACAACACATTACTTGTCCACAATGCTTTGTCGAATGAAACGTCGCACCACCGTTTTGAGACGATCGATGCATTGAAAAGATCGTCGTTCGTAAGGTAGGAGAAAACCATGAGGGCAGTAGTCTTCGTTTGACTGGGCACGTCTGGACCGAAGTAGGGCTCCTTCCCCTCTGAAGTGTCCTTGCTTCTCACATCATCAAGTCGTCGTTGAAAAGAGTGAGTCCTGGGTTTCGAAGCCACGTAATGCCTGCTGTAGCGCTGTGACGGTTTTTGCGGCGCACTCCACGGCTGATGCTGCTCTTGGGGCCTCGACGCACCATCTGCCATCAAAACCGAGTATATTGGGTGTGGCGGCGCCATGCCATGGTACATCATCGGCGACTGCTGAATCATGCCAGCAGAATGGGGATAGTGTGACGGATGATAACCCTGGTGATGAGGACTAGAACCAAACGCGACAAGTGGGCTCGTTTTCATGGGACCGGTAGACATTCCACGGAGTGGTTCGTGCACAATGGGGGACTGCGCCCACACCATCGTACCGTCAGACAACATGTCCGGTCCACCCTTCCAAGCCTGCTCGGCGGATATCATGGCAGTCTCGGCACCCTTGTGATCCTTAATCTTCCGCCTACGGTCTATCAAGGCCTGACTGCCTACATAATTCTTACAGTTGACGCACTTGCATTTTGGCCCGCACACAACGCTACCCTGGAAGCATTCACAGTATTTCTTGAGACATGAAGACTTCTTGCACTTGCACCCGATTGCGTGGGTCGTCTCGGACATTTTTTCCTTGAACGCTTTGGGATTCTTCGCAACGGTATCCGCGATGGCCTTGTTACGAATCGCCTCGAATTGGGGCGTGTTCTGACAGTTGTTGCACTTGCACCCATGGCAGTACTTCTCGGCCGCGAAGCATACACAGTAAAGTTTTAGACACTTGGAGTTTTTGCATGTGCAAGTCATTTGAGATGAGCTTTCGTTTTCGGCATTCTCCTTTCCTGTACCTCGTCGAGCAGAGGTGGCGGGTGACTCCCAACCAGGTCGCTGCGGCATATTGTGTGGTCCTCGTCGAGTAGGTGTGGTTGTGTAGCCAGCCATAGAGGTGGCCTCAGATGCATAATCAAACCTGATTGCGGCAACGGGCGGCTCATGTCTACCTAGAGACTTCTTCTTAGGAGCAGATACTGGACTTCCACGCAAAACACTATTAATGCCTTCGATTCCCCGTCGAACTTCGGTCGTGTCCATGCCGACGCTTCCAATCTTGACGCGCATCCCTGCTGCTGCCGAGTGTTTTTGCCACGAATGACCACTAGGAGTCTGGTCTCCCCGAGCTGGAGAAGAGTGTGATTCACTTCGATATGTTCTAGCAGCTGCAGCGTTGGCATCGCCTCGATCCGTCTTTCTCATGATGGGCGACCCTCGAATTGTGATTCCATCTTGGCTAGGACTGGCTGCACTTCTAAACGAAGATCGCAGTGGGCTATCCTGCGCAGATTGAAAGCGAGGCTGATACTGCGGACTTGAGGAGTCAGTATTACCGTCGCCGGCTGATTCGCCTACCTCACCAAAGAATGCGTGCATGTGACTTGGGGACCAAGAATCTGCATTAAAGATTTCACCTCCACCAAACGAAGACGAATGAGTCACCGCCGCAGCTTGATACGCCGGCGCAGCATCTCCTTGGCGTTTCCGTGACGCGATTGTCGAACCTCGTTGGGGTGTGGTATCATATTCGCGCTCCTTAAGGGTGCGAACGGGGATGAAGAGTTTCAAAACAAGGAGTTAGATATGGAATGGCCCTGCTATTCAAACGGTAAAACAATCGACATTGAGTGGACTATATATCCGTCCGAGGGATCTTACAATTGCGCCACGTGCGAACTCTCGTTGAGGCGAACCCCACGCCGAAGTCGAGGCGGAATATCTAGCCTCCGAATCCCTCTTCTTCTTGGACGACGGAGGCGAGAGCGGCCCACCCATCTCCTCTTCGTCGTACGACGATTCTGTCGTTGTCATGGTGGCATTGGCGTCGATGTTCTTCAGTCCCTTACGTTTCGCTGGGGTTCGTGAGCCCGGCGGCGTTTCCGACGGAGGAGGCACGGGATAATGCCCCTGCTGCTCTTGCTGTTGGTAGTGAGGATGCTGTGGTGGATACATGCCGTAATACCCAGGATGTTGGCCCGTAGGAGCGGAAGCAGATGGCCATTGATGAGAGGGATAACCAACGGCGGGGGGCGGCGGATAGCCAGGGAAGGGCAATCCATGAGGACTTGACAAGGGAGGGTAATGATGGTATCCCGAAGCAGCGCCGATCACCGGATGATGATAGGGTTGGTACGCCGGATGGTACGGATATGGTGCAGCTTGATGCTGCTGCTGTTGACCTGGATACCCACTCTCGCTGGAATGTTGTTCCAGATGATGCTGGGAGCTCGTCCGCGGAGCTTCCTCCGGAGACGACTTCAGGGTGTGATCGGGACTGTCCTCGAACGACAGCTGCAACGCGGCGTGAATTTCCTCGTTGGAATCGTACCCGATTCCTTCTTTCGGGTGTGGCGCGAAGTCGCATGACCCATCAGGTTCGGCGCCGCCACGGTCATACGCCATGGCGTGCCTCGACACCTGGGAAGAGAGCGAACCGACAAGAATCG
Organism: Stephanodiscus triporus; assembly: GCA_036939755.1. Taxonomy (NCBI): domain Eukaryota; phylum Bacillariophyta; class Thalassiosirophyceae; order Thalassiosirales; family Thalassiosiraceae; genus Stephanodiscus; species Stephanodiscus triporus. Next base: position 7,013 of record JALLAZ010000151.1, read on the forward strand.
ATAAATAACAGGAACTTTTTAGCGAAAGAAAAAAAACTCATCACACACACGCACGCCCAAACGATTAAAAAATGCGCACAACTCACGGGCATTCTCGGCGGCGCCGAATGCAGCATTTGCTGACCAACTCCCTCGATCGATTCTCTAACCCCTTCATCTTCATCGTACGAGCCCGGCTCGTCCTCCCTGGATTTCGGAACGTGTACCACGCGACCTTCGTAATGACGTTTTTGTGTCGTCGACATGGCCATCCTGTCCCCCATGGCCGTATGAGGCGTGTAGATGGTCGGCGGGGACTGGAAGGACGGGTATTCAGTAATCTGTCTCGATCGCGAGATAGTATGACGTTGACGATAACGAGAACCTTCCTCGTCTTCCGAGTCCTCCTCCTCGGGCGGCGCTCCCTCCTCCGACGGGGGATAGGGATCCACCCCCGGATCGTCCATTCGCATCGTCGGTCTCGGCCGCGCGCGCATTGTCGTCGACGGGGGCGGCGAGAACAGATCCAGCATGCTCTCGTCATCCTCGTCTCCCGAGGACGACGATAAATTCTCCGCCGGCCGGACGGGAGGAGCGGACGACGGAGATCTGGTGACGGGGTGGTGTCTCTCCTTGATTTTGCCGGACGAGGCGAAGGGGGTCGTTAACGCAAACGTCTCCCGACGCGTTTCCTTGGTGACTATCGGAGGAGCGAGGGTCGTCGTCCTCTGCGCGTGGTGGACGGAACCGGCGGCGTGGCCATCCTTGGGCGCGTCCGTGTCCTGGGGCGGCGGCGCGTTCGGACGCGAGAGATCCGGCGTCACGTCCACCGAGAACGAGGCCAGGGCGGCGACCGCGTCCTCGTCGTCCGACGCACCGCCGGGATCCTCGAGTCGTCGTGACGATCGCGACATTATTCCCTACCGGCTATCTATCGATGATAATGCGCCCCTCTCTCTCTTCGGACGTAAGTATGGAAATGATGGATATCCGTAATCGGGTCTTATGCGCACATCTTCGTCTCCCTATTTATGCTCTCTCCTCGGCGGCGCTCTGACCATTGAACTAAGTCGCCCTTGCCAAATTGTGACGTCTTGGCTGACAATTTTACAATTTCCATCCACTCTTGTTTGTCAAATAATGTTTCTCCTCCCGGAACAGTCGTCGACCCCTAACATCTCAACTAGGAACAGACTTCAAATTCATTCATTCTATCAAACTCTTATCTCGTTTGGGACTCTATCTCTCTGTTCACGAGATACATGCAATTCAAATCGAGCCAAAATTCAAACCATTGCCCATCTTTCTGGCAGGGTTAGAGAAGCAAGCGGACCCGTGAGCCTCGCGTTGATAGGCGTGATCCACTCGGTTCGACGAACAAAAAAAATCGTCGAGGCCGATGTGACCGATAGGAGGGAATTCGAGAAGGCGCCACATACGCGAAAACCCCGCCGTAACTTTCACGTAGGACCTTTTATGTACTTACTTTCAAAGAAGAACGGATCAAGTTCAAAAATGAGAAATCTATCCAGAGAAATGAAAGCTTACAGACATGTAGGTTAGTTATTTTCGATTTGAATCTCAGGTCTTGTATGGGGAACGATAGGCGCGAAAGTCTTATTTATCTCACCAAAAAATGAAAAATGAGACTCCCGATAATCAAATGTGCCGAATATAACGAACTTTTGGCGCGCCCGAAGTTTTTTTGTTCGGGGATGGGGACGGATGGATGGGTCGACGTCACTCCTCCGCGCAAGGTTCCTTTTCTCTCCGCCCCCGCCCCCCGCGCCGCGGGGAGAGGAGGAGGAATCGGGAGGGGAAGAGAACAAAAAACCACGCCACGCCAGAACCAGACGAGCCATCGGAAGTTCTTGAGATTCGGTGTCTTTGGTCCAGCTGCTGCTATTATGGTACAATACAACTTGAACATAGAGATATTAGCTCCATCCGGTGTGTTCTCGAATGCTCGGATCGAATATATTATTATCTCTTTCCTACCAACGTTCATTAATTCGTTAGATTCCTCCTGCGCATTGGACATCAAGTGTCAAGATTCAACTCAACCACAACCCACAACGCAAAGGTTGAATTAAAATTGGCGCGGGTAAAACTCTTTCTTCACGCATACTGTAAATATCTTCCAGCATTGTGAGGCTCGCTTGTTGAAGGTCTTGGTCTCCGATCCTTGAATCGTCTCTCTCCTCACTAACAATCGGATGAATCGAAACATGATGCTACCAACATTATCCCTCTCGTGCGTCGGCGCGTTGGCATTGCTCTCCCCGTCACGGGCATTTCACTCCACCGGTCGGCAATCGGCTGCAACGATGTCGTTCCGTCCTGTCACCAGGATGGGCTACAGCAACTGGGACGCGTTCGAGAATCGCGACTCCATGGAACTGATGATCGGCGGGGCTCGGTATGAAATGGTCGAGCTACCCGACAGCATGATGAGCACGACCCTCTGGGTTGGGAATTTGTGCGAATTCGTCACCGACGAGATGCTGTCCGAGCTCTTCCAGCAGGCGAGCAGCCTGAAGTTCGTCCCGGCGTGCGTCGCGAGGAAGCCGAATTATGAGAGCATGAAGTACGGGTTCGTTACCTTTCGCAGCGAGGAGGAAAAGGAGGTGAGTGATGATTCCCTATCTTATGAATTGTTTTGCAATGTTTTCCTCGTACACATTATATAATTATGTTTACCCCTCCCTTTGGTACCAGACGGCATTGTCCCTCCTACACGGGTACGAATTCCAAGGTAAATGTCTCAAGGTCGAACCCATCAGGGACCATGCAATCCATGGCCGCATCCGGGCACCCCAAAAGATCGTCGACTACGCCGTCGGTCCCATCAAGCGCCAACGGAAGGGCGAGCTCAATACCATGCGTCGTGCGACGCCGAACGCTGCTGCCGGTGGCGTCGGTGATGAAGATGGGGACAAGTACGGTCACGAGAGAGATCAACGCATGGCGCGGATGGAGAAGAGGAAGACTAGGGGTAGATACAAGAATCAGCAGAGGAAGAACTCTCGGGCAACTCGCCTTGCTGCATAGAAAAAGATAGATAATGTCTCTTGTCTTAAGTGTTTGAGATGGATGTGATCAAGTGATTTCGTTAACAGTGGGTGCTATGTTGGGATGGGCTCGATTGTATCGAAGTCACTCTCATTTCATTATCAGTTATTGTTGTTTAGCATAGATTCCACAAAGATGATTGATTACCAAATATAGATGTTCTGGATTGATCAGGCAGTGACACAGCTGTGAACTTTTTGTTGCTTAATCTTTTCTATTTAAAAAAGGTATCGTTCTAGTATTCGTCCTCGTCCTCCTACGACCCCCCCCCTGACCCTTGACCCTCCTCACCCGCTATTTCATTCTCGGCGTCCACAATTGGTTCCTCTTGTGCTTCCGTCATGGCTTGTAGAAATCTTAGCGTAGCTTTACTTATTAGCGGTAGAAAGGTGGCACTGGCAGCCCAGGTCACACCGCCCGTCTGCGCCACGTAAAAGTAGTGGAGAATTATCGGGCTCTCAATTGTAATACCTGGTCGGTCAGTGATACAGATATACCCAATATGAGAGGAGATGCTAATGGTAAATGACAACGTGGCGAGAATGACAAAGCGAAAAAAACATCATCGGAAGAAGCACAACGAAACGCGCGGTACGCAATAATAATATACGGAGTGCCCAACAAAGCGACTCACAGCTCCAATCCCATCCCGTCGTGTATCTCGTAATCCTCGAGGGTGATATGATCCTTGTATATTGTGTACCACTTCTGTATCCGCAATTTCTCCGGCCGCGTGCCGAGCTGCGCCGCGGCCAATTTCTTTAGATCGCCGATGGTGTCGTCCTCGTTGCACTTGACGCGCACCTTCTTCCCGAGGCGATCGTTGAGAACCACCTCTATCATTTATCCGGCCTGCAGTTTTGGAATGCGCGGTGGGTAGTGGTGGACGTCGATGCCGGGGAAGGGGAGAACAGGGATTAATTATTGGTGGCGCGCGTCTATCGTACTATCAACGCCAGCAAAATTCTGCTGGCATACGCCAGAAAATACCTAGGATTACACCCCTACTCTACCTAATTTGGGGACCGACAGATGCATATGCATTCACATCGGGGTGAGCGTCCTCACCGCGCAGCACAACAAAAGAATAAAATGATGATTAGGCCCGCCTTCATGAACTGTGCAGCCTTGACGACACTAAAGTGTGGCATCTTATCAAATTTTTACGGGCGAACTGCCCGACTGACAGGAAGTATGGTTACCTCGGACGATTGTGAAGAAAATAGCAATCAAGACCGATTCAACGCAATGGAGCATAGGAATTGGGAGCAAGGATTTGAAGCATACGACCAAGGATTCGGCCCTTTGACTCGACAACCTATATCTACACTCCTGTCTCATGCTAATTTCCCGCCCGCCGATGGCGAAGGAAGGACCATCCGCTTACTCGACGTTGCCACAGGGCCGGGCTTTGTTTTGTCAGCCGCCATTACTTCTGCATTATCAACCGACGAGAGTCAACAGTCGTTTCAACTCACTGGATTAGATATCACTAAAAATTTTCTATCCTTGGCAGAGCAACGTATATGTTCGCAATTGCAGCAAGAGCGGCAGCATTCAAAAAAAATTGTGATTGATTTTGTCGAAGGCAGTGCTGAATCGCTACCATTCTCCGAAGAAATATTTGACTCGATCATTTGCAATTTTGGAGTCCTCCATTTCTTCAACCCCGAATCCTTCCTCCGTGAATCATACAGAGTTTTACGCCCAGGGGGAAAGGTCAGCTTTACAGCCTGGGCTCCGCCTGAAAGGACCGAAGGACTCAGAATTGTGCGGGAATCTATTGCAGAGGCGGGAAATCCCAATGTCCTGGGGTTACCAGAAGGTCCAAACTTCTTTGAGTTTGGAGATCCAGAACATGCTATGACAGTGTTGCAGTCAATCGGGTTTGAAAATGTTGATTGTAAAGAGTTGAGCGAGATGAAATGGTCCAATGTGAAAAACGGCCAAATGCTGTATGAAAATTTTTTGAAGGGTACATCAAGAACGAGGGAAGTCCTACTGGGTCAGCTGCCGGAGGAGGCGACAGCCGTTCAATCATTGATGGCTAAAAATTATGATTTGATCACTAACGACGGAAAAATGCCGCTCTCAATGCCAGCGGTGGTTACATCGGGTCAAAAACCCTTTAGTTAACATGCGTAGCATGTCGATGATCAATAACACTAGAGATTAATTTATCACGGATCATTTTCACCCGATAAAATCTGTTTCACAAAAACCCAGGGAGAAGGGGGGATGCTCTTTGGTGGTAGGATTCTTCTCAACACTCTGGCTGATTGTCTCAGTGCGCTTAATTGCGCCGTATCTTTCGCAGCAGGAATGACGCTGCAACGGCTGCCTCTCAAACCGAAGTCTCGAGAAAGAGCAGATGCTGCTTGGCGGGCCGTAACCACAGATTTTTCTGTACTCCAAGATGCATGCCCTGTTCTGTCCACCCAGTCCCCACAAATGTACAATCCATCTTCTAGTTTGACATGTGGTGAGTAAAGCGCAGAGTTAGGACTGAAGTGGCTGACAGCATTCCTAGCTCGTAACACTGCTGTATCGATTAGGATGTCATCAGAGTTGATCTTTGCTGTGCCTAATGCAGAAGAAACTGCTCGAAGAGCAAGATCGACAATTTGTTCGTCATCCAAATCAACAAACGAGTTGGCTCGATAAAAATCAACCTCCAGAACAGCCACTCGATCACTCTCTACAATGCCTTTCTCATTGTAGTAATCAACGCTGAATTCGTCATGCATTCGTCCGAGATCGTATATGCAAAACCCAGTCTCCTTCAACTCGTCGATGCCTCCGATACCAGATCCGCAAACAGATATCGGAGAATCTGACATGGCGTTTGCCATATCGGGTGGCAATGTTGTTTTGTCGTGTGATCCGCCATTCAAGTTCAATGTTATGGAAGGGTTCGGTTTAAGAAACAGTCTCACTGCAACACAAGTGATGCCCCGAAGTTTATCAAAGTCTCTCGTTGCTTCTAAGGATGAAATAGCTGGAGATGATGCGGCAAGCTTCCCCGCGGCTGTTGCTCCTACAGCCAAGACGACTGCATCACACTCAATTGCATTACCTAGATCTTCTGGCGCTGAAGCAAGTTCTACTGCATATCTTCCATTCTTGTATTTCTCTATCGACGACACCCGTGCTCCACCCGCAACAATAACTCCTCTGCGTTCCAATTGTTTTTGCCAAGGTCCAAATATCTTCTCGCTAATACTCCCTCTCGCCCATCGCACATCGAAAGCCCCCCTCGACTGCAATGCAAACACATGAAAGCACGAAAGAGCCGCGGCGGCTGAGCAGTCGTAGGCTGGACACATAGGCAACACGTGCAACAATGGTGACACTAACTCATCCAGCAGTGCATCAGTAATCCCCGCCTTTTCAAATAGCAGAGATGCAGGTTGTGTGTCGTAAATTTCCCATGATGTACGTGACTCTTGTTCAAAATCTGCCCATGCTCCAAGCAGACCAAGACCAGATATTAAGTCGGCGGGATTAAGCTTGGAGTTATCTCCTTTCGTCATGGAATTGTCGAGTTTCGCAAGAACGGGCAAGTCGAGCGGTGGAGGCAGATTTGCAGCAATGAAGCGCCTGAAAGACTCCTCGCTAAGATTGACAAGAGCTGGAATCCTTCCGAGTTGACCCCTGTACTCTCCCTCGTCCTCCTTTAACAAAACTGGTGCCACGGCGACCTTGCCATTTTTCGACCGAAGGACGCTGGGGCTGAAATCCCCCAATACCTCGTCTACGTCAACGCCCTCAATGACGTTCATGATGTCGAATGTGTTGCGATATTCCCTCCAGAATCCATGAATGCCCGCCTCCACGGGACGGTCATTTTTGCTCCTATACCCGCCAGCCAGGCCCCCCCTGCCTTGCTTCGACGCATCCAATAGGATGATCTCGACATTGTTGTGAGATATAGACTCACAGAAGGAGTAGCCCGCCCAACCCCCTCCCACGACCACTATTCGCAACTTGTCATCATTGCCGCCGGAATCGTCTGCTCCGTCTGTCGACTCCCACAGTGCCAACAGCGGATCAACATTGCCGACGCGATTGAATTGATAGGTGCGCGAGTAGATGGGGATGGCGAACGCACCGACTACTAAGATAGACTGCGATAATACCAGGATCAATGCACTGGTGAATCTCGGCAACTGCTCATAAATTTGGCGCTTCACCATCGGGGTGCCGATATTGTAGTAGTTAGTGAAGGCGGTGCGTCGGTTCCTCGCGTCTTTCTTTTTTTTCCGTCGTTGGCATAGCGTAGATATCGTACCCCATAGGCTCACTCTTCAATTTATGGGGACCGGAGTCTTACATCACAAAACACTTCCAACAACAAACAACCACATCCTTCCCCACAGATCTCACATGAGCGCTCGAAAGCGCACTCCGTTCGGCGAGGCCTCGGCCGACATTGGCAACCGCGACAACAGGCAGGCTCCGACATCGTCGTCTCTGGTGCAGAAGCTGCCGCACTCGCTAATACGAGTTCCAAGGTCGCGATCACGCCCCTCGCAACTGGGGGGGGAGAATCCGCCGAGGCCGGAAACGACGAACGTCGTCGACGTAGACAGCCTCGGCGACGATGCCGGCTCCCTCTTCCTCACTTACGATGCTGCCCGCGCCCGCGCGTACAAGGCGCTACTTGCGGAATTCGATGGAGGCAACGAAGCAGGAGGGGAGGAGGAGAAAAGCAAGGGCGATGCCGAATTGGTCGAGGCTATGGCGCAGGATATGGAAAAAATTGAAAGAGATTTCAATGCCATGCGAACGAGGGTGGGCGAGTTAGAGAGGGATCTCATCGAGGCGAGGTCCGAGTCCGTGGACCAGAAGGAGCGGTGGGATCGGAGGGAGGCAGAGTTAATAACACAACTGGAGCGTCTGAAATTGGATTTGAATAATACCAAAAAGGATGCAAGAGACGGAGTATCCATCGTGAGAGATCTGGATGGGGCTTTGAGATCCGCCCGCGCCGCGAGAAATGAGGCCCGATCTCAAGCGTCTAATCTGCGTGCTGAAATGAAACAGATGCAAGATGATGCCGAGCGAACGGCGGCGCTGATAAAAGAATTGGAGGCGGCAAAGGAGTCGGCGCAAATCGAGCGATGTACGGCGCTTTCGGAGTTGTTGTCATTGCGCGAGGAAGTGGATGCTCTCAGAGAGCGATCGGTCAAATACAAAAATCTTGAGCAGTCGAATAAGGAACTTCAGAATGTTCTCGAAATGGTGCAGGCTCAATCGAAAAAGAACGTGAATCAGATGAAAGTAGATATGATGAAAGCTCAGGAGCGGGAGGAAAAGCTTAAGCAAGAGCATGAAATACTCAGACATAGCTTTCTTCAGCAGTCAAACGTTATGAACGAAATGAAATCTGCCTATAACGAGCTGTCAGATAAGATAAATGAAGTGGACAACGACTCAGCAAACAAAACAGCTGCAATTGACCAAAATAGCGTCACGCTGCAAAAGGCGGAAAAGAAAATAACGTTATTGCAGCAAGAGCTATCACTTCTGTCGGCGAAGTCGTCCCGTACCGAAAAGCTTCAGCGAGACTTGGCAATGGCACAAAAGACAAATACCAGTCTTGCAAATGCCTTGCAAGATTGCAAAGTATGCCTCACGGAGGTAACGGGTGGCAACCTGTCTGTAGCCCGTAACGGTGAGGAAAAAGAGAGGAGAAAAATAGAAGACGATGCATTGAAGGAGTATTGTGCACAGCGCCTTCCCTGAAATTGTTTTCGCTGAGTGCTAAACGTGGAAAACACATGAGTTCTGTGTTGCATTTCATTCATATCAGTAGATTACTACTCGTATCTTACAGGGTTCCATATTCTAATTATATAGACATCATCACTTTCAGAGTGAACGGTGGGATCTTGCTCATTTCTGTTTCATTGTGTACCTAGAAACATCCGACGCCCACTCAACACAACTCTCTCCCCCCCACCAATGATGAATAAGGCAGGACAGTAATACGCCTAAAAGAATGACCACATGGCCGAGATGAAAACAAGAGCGCTTGGGATAAGCACCGATTTTGCGTTTGAGCTCGACTTATCACATGCATCAATCCCCTCGGCCTGACCAACGTATTCGCAGCCCCAACCCACATCTTTGAGTGTTTTATAGAAGGCACTGGCTACCATCTGCGGGCCCTCGAGGACAGGAGGCGTGCCATTCACCATTATCATATTCCTCTCAATCACCGACGCGTCATCCGGGTGGTACTTTTGCACGATCGGAAGCACCGACAGCGCCATGGCCTGGCCGATCGCCACGTCCTTGTCCGTCGTCGCCGCACCCTCGTTGCGAATCGCATACCAAATCGTACTCTGGATCAGCGGCAGCAGCAGCAGGTGCAGGACGCGGCTGAACGTTTTGTCGAAGTTGTCGCAATCCCTCCTCTCGAGCTCGCTCTGCCCCGCGAAGAGCATGTCCATCATCTCCTCGTTGATGATCGCCAGGAATCCGTCGGTCTGCGTGTTGAAATTCCTAGCGCGATTCTCCGCGAGGGCCCACATCATCAAGCCGCCGTCGTCGAAGTCGTCCTGTTTGATGCCCTCCAGCGAACCGATGTACAATGCCGCGAATGCGTCCAAGTACAGGGTGGGCGAGGCATCGTTATCGGCGTCGCGACAGACCTGGACCGCCAGGCCCAGCAGCCCCATCATGAACTCGGGAACGACGTTGTTCTGGACCAAGGACACGATGTACGCGCCTCGCTGATCGGGCGTCATGATCGAGGCGACGCCCGTCCCGTTGAACGCCGCCATGATGGTCTCGTCGGCACGCATGGACGCATTGGCGAATACGGGGGGGTCCTCGAAGTACGCGACGTAATCTTCGTAGTAAGGAGACCACCGCCTTTGATCGATCGATTTGATCATGCCCCGCAGCGACATCGTGCTGTAGGGAGCACCGCTCTCGTCGAGCACGGCGGCCTTGCCGTATTTGTAGTACAACTGGGCCATCTGGTGGTTGGTCGTCGAAGGAAACTTCAGAAGTTGATCGAGCGCGAGGATGTCCAAGTCCACCTTCGACAGCTGACGAACGATTTGGGAGGCGTGAATATCGTCAACGAAGTATTTTAAGAATATCCAACATTCATCTCTCGAAAAATAAAGTCACACGGTCTGCATTTAATCGACTTACGGTCCTCACGTCCTCCGTCGGGATGAATCCGACGAGGGGGTGACTCTTCTCGTAGTCGGCGCACTCCGCGACATCGACGACGCCGTCGTCGTCCATGTGCGCGCCCACGTCGCTGCACTTGATCCCGAGGCAGTCGTACGACTGCTGCAGCAGGTCGAGTATCCTCGGGAAGTCGGCCATGTCGTACTCCCTGTCGAGCAGGTACTCCTTCAACTTGCGATGTAACAACGGTCGGCATTGGGAAAGCTGCGGTACCAACGCGAGTGAATACATCCGCACCTTGTCGGCCTGATCCTCGGTCTTCAGGCTGTGCACGAGCATCTGGACCAACGGCACGTGCATCCTCGATAGTATGTAATTGACCGACCTCCAGAGCGATTCGATTTGATCGTCCCTCGTGCAGTAATCGTCCCCCGTGAGTAGGCGCTGTATCTCCTGATACCTCAGCTTGACGTCGGAATTCGCGATCGCCTCCCCCTCGGTGTCGACCGTCCCGAACCTGTCCCCCCCCGCCTGCGCGAGCTCGTACAGCATGTCGCCGTCCCAGTCCGGCGCGAGGGTCTGGCCCGCCCCCACGTAAAGCGCGACGAACTCGTCGAACGACCTGCGCGGATCGAGGGACGTGACGCCGCCGCCTCCCCCCCCCCCCCCCCCCCCCCCCCCCCCCCCGGCATCGTACCCCTCCCTCCTCGCGACGCAATCGAGCAATCCCCTCCAGAGCACGTGGTGCGCGTACATGCCAACGACGAGCACCGTCGAGGCCTGCGCCCCGAGCGTGCCCGAGTCGTAATCGTTCAGCGCGTCCATCACGTACTCGTCCGCGTACGTTCCCCTCCTCCCCATCATCGACTCGATCGACTCGTCCGCGTCGGACAGGCCGCGCACGTGGAAGAGGTAGCTCGGATCCTCCGCGTACGACGACCCGCCCGCCCTCGCCATGGCGCGCAGGGACAGGAGGTCGTCCATCTCGTTCCCGTACGAGTCGTACTGGACGGAATTCTTCCCGTACTCGTATATCCGACGGGCCGCGGGCCAGTCCCCGTTCTCGATCGACTCGGCCATGTCGCGCACGTCGTACGCGATGCGCGATATCGAGTCGACGTCGGACAGGGTCGATATTCCCACCTCGAAGTCCGTCGCGAGGACCACCAAGAACGCCGCGGGGGGGCGGGAGAGGAGGAGGAGGAGGAGGAGGGCGGGGGGGAGGAGGACGGCACGCCGGCGACCGACATGGCACGGCCTACGCCCGACGGCGGCGGTCGGGGGATAGGCCATTCGTCGGAAACTCTCTAGATCCGGACCCCCAGAGAGAACGAAAACACCGGCGTGGAACGAAGACGCGGACTCGACGGAGGTGTTTTTGTGGCAAGAGCAGCTAGAGAGAGAGGGAGGTTTTGTTTTTTTCGTGCAAGAGCAAGAGAAAGGTCATCCCCACGCGGAAAAAGCGCAGCAGGTTGTATCTTGTGAAATTCATATGAATTCCATAGTGCACTTTACACGTGAAATCGTTCCAAGTCCAACGCAACGCTTCTTTCTCGTCTTTCCCGCAACCATTCACAGTACTTTTACACTTCGTGGCATCATCCACAATGAAATAATATATATATCAGCGTCTCCTCTCTACTATAGAGGAGGAAAAAGTCCGAAGGAATTGCGAGGGTCCGCCCGACTCTCCATAGGCGCAGGGGCAGGGGATCTAGCCCGTAATTGAGGTGCGTCGGGGTGCGTATTCATGGGACGGACGGACGGCGGGGGATCCGTTCGTCCGTTGCCGATCCAATGGCGCCTTTATTCGTCGAAATACTCGTGCAATGAGGAAGTATAGTAATTGTATTCGATTTACAAATATGAGAACAATCCAAATATCTAGCTGATTATTCCAATCCGAGCACGATGCATTTGTTTTCTTCCTTCGTCTCGTTTTCTTTGACACACGGGGGCGCACGATGAGGACAAGAGTAAACACACACACACACTTGACTTGTAACTATGAGAAGGACTCGAATTCTTCGTCGTGATTACGCAAAATACAATCCTACTCCGAGTGCGCTTTTGTCAATTACTATTTTTCTCGGCTGATGTTTTTGTTGAGGGGGGGAGGGGGGGGGGTGCGATGAAGTCATATTATATCTCATTAATTCTGACAGAACGGAATGAAGAATCATATCCATTATTCTACCTGAGCATCCTCTCTCTCCCTCTCTCTGACTATATTGTCTTGGTGTTATTTTTGCTTTCACATGTCATCGGTGCCTCCCTTCGCTTCTTTCCTCACGAATACCGTGTTTCTTTCCGCGTTGTCCACAGTTGGGCAGGATGGGCACGTTTGCATTGACTACAAAATGGGAGTAATCCGGCGGCTCATACCACGGAGATTTCTGCGTGTGCACATTCAAACGAGATATATTCATGTGAGGACAAGAAATTTCATTATTGCGAAGCTCTCGATACATTAATCTCTCTATGATGATTTGGCGGTGATTGTTTGTGAAAAAATCGCCATGCAAGCTGGCGCGACATCAGATCTCAATTGAATGACAACTACTCCTGCATTGTAATGCTGCATTTTGTTTCATCTGTTAGTTGCAAGCATAATTGCAACACAATCCAATCCACTGGATGTCAGCAAATACTCCACGATTCTCCGCCATTAGGTTTTAGTACGCGTAAGAGAAAGTGTGTAATCATTCAACGAAACGGCTCTGTTCCTCGCCTCGAAGTACAATTGATCTGCTTGCGGATTGAGATATCCCGCCAATCGTAATCTACCCTCCACTCTGTCATTCCCGATCCGTTTGAATAAATATATAGCCTCCGTATCAGTGGTCACCGGCGGGGCCGTATTCTGATTGGTCAATGCGAATATCGACCTATCGAGCTCGTATCCCGACCACGCATCTACGTCCAGGGGATCCTGTCCGTGGGAAAGCACGAACGTCTTCTGGGCGGCCGGGCCCTTGAAGTACACCAGCGTCGTCGTTAGCGGATCCGACTCCGACCCCCCCGCCGCCAGCACGGACGCGCGGTTGCTCCCTCGCACGTCTGCGTAGGCGACGCTCGCCACGACGCTCCTGCCGGCGAAGGAATCCAATCGACTCCTCCAGTTGAACGCCCTGTCCTCGACCACTCCGAAGTTCGTGTCGACGAATCTGAGTTTCAGCCTCACCGGCTCGTTCAACCTCTTGGACTGTTCGTTCATGGTCTTCTGCGCGACGTCGATCGATCCCATCGGCCCGCCCACGAACTTCATCCCCAGCGGAGCCTTCGCCGAAACGAGAGTCTGCGCGACGTCCCACTCGCCCTCCATCCACCGCGGGAAGTAGAGATTCTCGTGGCCGGTGTTTTTCGTTCCGGCCGTTATCGTCGGATATGTGAGTATGTCAGATTCGAACCGATTGGCGATGGAAGATGTGGATAATGACGATGACGACGGCGACGACGATGACGTAGAAGATATCGCCGCGTTTGCCACCCACGAGGTTCCCGATCCTCCAAAAACGATAATGGCCGCCGCTGATGCCGAAGTTGTTGCTGGGATGCGCCGTGCAAATTGACGACGACTAATTAATGCGGCATTGCTTTTTTTGTGCCCGGTGTTCAATGCCACCGTTTGACGGTTGAAGATTGTCAGCAGGCCGAGAAAAATCCAGAGATTGGCGCTGCGAAATGACCCAGCCATTATTTATCATCTGCTGTCGGGCATAAAGTGAGGCACTCTACTT
>JALLAZ010000152.1:0-22057 GCA_036939755.1 Stephanodiscus triporus
GTCTCGAAAGCTGACAGTAGAGAGAGAATACACAGCGTCGTCGTCTTCGTTTTTTACTTTTTTTTCGTCGTCGTCGTCGTCGTCGTCGTCGTCGTCGTCATTGTACTCGTCGTCCTCATCGTCCTTGTCTTCGTCTACTTCATATTCACTTAGAAGATTACCATCACTGTCATAGTGAAAAGGATGGCAAACAAACGTGTCTTCGTCGTCGTCCTCGGGACAAGAGTAGTCACTTAATATAAGGTGACCCTCACTGTCATAGGAAGGATGGGGGAAAAAGACATCTTCGTCGTCTTTGTCATCGTCGTCGTCATCGTCATCTTCATCTTCTTCGTCATCTTCGTCGTCTTCGTCGTCTTCGTCGTCTTCGTCGTCGTCTTCGTCGTCGTCGTCGTCGGCGGCGGCGGCGGCGGCGACGGCGACGGCGACGGCGGCGGCAACGGTGGCGGCGGCGGCGGCGGCGGCGGCTACGTCGTCGTCGGCTGCGTCGTCGTCAGCTGCGTCGTCGTTGGCGTGGCGCCCAACGCATCGACGTTTCGGCTGCGGGAGAAGGTCAAGAGAAGTAAATACAGACCACGTGCCACGTTCTTCGATTTCTCTGCGTCGAACAGGGTCGAGGCTTTGCAAATATTGACGTACACTTCGGCGTGTGGGCAAAGTGAACTGATCCATTATTGTCAGCTAATTAAAGATAAGAGACGCAGCGAATGCAACAAAATACCATTTACCAGGTTACTAGAAAAATATAAGTTTTAGTACGGAATTCCACCTAAATTAGTAGTTGTACTAAAGTCGGGGTGAAATTCAAAGGTGTTACGAAAAAACGCAACAACATATAAAATAATGCTTCAAAATTAAAACTTCATTTTATGTAGATAAAATAAGTTTTACATCCAAAATTATTAAACTATAGCAAAATAAAAAAATTGATCTAACTACAACACTTAGTTGATCAAAACTAACAAATGTATTAAAACGAACGACTATACGTTACAACCAGATCAACTTAATGTGTCTGAGTTACGTTAAATGTTAAATTTGAAACACTAAATGTGTCAATTAGTAGCGTTTTAATTTTATAGATCCATTTTTGGCTTTTGTGAGGAGACGCTGCCCACGACGTGGGCAACGACTGCCTGATGTCGATCGACGGAACCAACTTCCGCGTCGAGCAGCAGGGTCCCGCGGTGAGGGGGAACTCCTTCGGTTCCCACAAATATGCGGGGCAATCCGCGCTCCATTACGAGCTTGGGATAGATATTCTTGCGGGGAATTTGGTCTGGGTCGGGGGACCCTACCCCGCCGGCGCCTGGCCGGTCATCAAGATTTTTTCAACGAGCTCGCCCACCTTCTTGAGCCAGGCGAGAGGGTGGAAGCCGACAACGGCATGTGGGGCACCCCGAAAAAATTAAATGCCCCAACAACGATTGCAACCCGACCAAAAAACTCGCAATGCAGGCTCGCGTGAGGTCTTGCCACGAGACCTTTAACGGTCGCCTTAAATTTTGGGGCATCCTCGGGCAGGTATTCCGCCACGACATTAGGCGGCACGGGAGCGTTTTTTGGGCATGCGCCGTGATCAGCCAGCTCGCCATTGTAAATGGCGAGCCATTGTTTGAGGTCGAGTACGGAGATGAGTAGAATTGGTAATAATTACATAGTAGTAATGTATAATTTCATACTTTAACTAGGAATTCACACTATAGAGTATA
Source organism: Stephanodiscus triporus (assembly GCA_036939755.1). Lineage (NCBI taxonomy): Eukaryota > Bacillariophyta > Thalassiosirophyceae > Thalassiosirales > Thalassiosiraceae > Stephanodiscus > Stephanodiscus triporus. The sequence goes on from JALLAZ010000152.1 coordinate 1,713, forward strand.
ATTTCATAGTTAAAGTATGAATTCATACTTTTACAGCATATCTACTCTCTCTGGGGGCGTACTAGTACACACCCATGCGGACTAGTACGCCCCTATTTCCCTCAACCTCAGTAATGTACAACCATAATGTTGTTGTACCTTAGAGTACGAAATGTACTTACGTACTTTACATACAACGCGTCGATATTATTATTTTTTGGTTGTCCAAACAACAAATACTGGGCAGAGAGATGACAAACTACGCTGACGCCCGCGACCCTCCTCCCCCCGATGAGGCAGGAAATGGCAACAACGCCCCCGCGAAGGAGGAGTACGACGTCGTTGTCTGCGGCACTGATCTGACTCAATCCATCTTATCTTCGGCATTGAGTCGTGCGGGTAAGAGGGTATTACACTGCGATGGAAATGAATGGTATGGCGGGTTCGATGCTGTATTGTCTGGAGGTTCGACGCTGGATTCATTTATTGAGGGATGTGAGAAATTTTCCGGGGAATCCACGCTGGAGACAAAAGGATGTGAGGTTGACGAGAACGGGAATGTAGACAAAAAACATGTCGACTCGCTTCTACTTCGACTGCTGCCACGAGGGAAACAGGGAAATCTGAGGTTGCATTCCCAAACTTTCATGATTGCACCGAAAGAATCTGATATCACCAAGGAATTCATGGTTGGAAGTCTCTCAGAATCAACTCTCGAGAGAGTGTCTATCAACGGTGAGGATGAAGATGTGAAGGAGGAAATGACGAATGATGTCACTGACAACAGTAGCTTGAAAAATGATCTTCCTCCTATGAATGAAATAACTTCCACTTTACCCTCTGTACAACCTCTGGAGCGTGAATTTTGTTTTGACCTTACCCCTGGTCTATTATACGCATCGGGGGACGCCGTTGAATGCTTGGTGAAGAGCGGAGTTTCTGACTACCTGGAGTTCAAGAGTTTGAAAGGGCTTTATTTGCTCACGGAAGATGAGAAACCATCCGCGACGGGGGGGGGAAGACGTAGTAGAAACACGGTCGGCAACAAAATTATCGGCGCAAGCAATGAAAAGTTGACGTCGTACCGTGTGCCATGTTCGAAAGGCGATGTATTTCGTTCCAAGCTTCTTTCTCCCGTTGACAAGCGTCGTCTCATGAAGTTTTTACAGTTGATTTCAGACTACGGGATGGCGACAAAGATGGTAGATGACCAGTCATCAAACAATGCCTCCGATGATGCTGCTGGCAAAACTTCAAGTTTAGATGGAGAGTCTGAAATAGACGGTGATCCAGACGATCTAAAACCTGCCCCCGAGGGTGTGCTAGGAGAAGATGCAATACAGTCCATCAATGAACGTCATCTTCATCGTGGTAGAGCGTTATCCCGACCACAGAACAAAGCAACGCCCTCGTCATCTGAAATGGATGCATTGATGCGTTGTGTCCGTGAAAATGTAAACTTTTTGGACTTTCTGACACAAGTCGCCAAGCTGCCGGATAGGCTCTCCACAGTCGTAGTCTATGCCTTGGCACTAACTCCGTTTTGTTCATTGGAACCTGACAAGGACAGTGATTCCATGGATAGGAACTCCCGATACTCCACAAAGGATGGCCTGGATGATCTTGTTCGCCACGTAGCGGCTCTTGGTAGATTTGGTGAAACTGCATTCCTAGTTCCCATGTATGGAACGGGAGAGTTGAGCCAAGCATTCTGTCGTAGTGGGGCCGTATATGGATCGACATTCATGCTTCGTCGCTCACCCGTAGCAATATCATTTGATGAAGGCTCGCATGTGCGAGGCGTGCTGCTCTGTGGTGAAGAACACATTGGAAGCAGGGACGATATAGACACAGATGATGTTTCTGATAGAGAGGTTACGTGTAAGCATGTCGTCGTTCCTAGTACGATGCTGGCTTCAAGGAATGGTAGCAAGGCAAGGACCTATCGAAGAATAAGTGTGTTACAAGGCAAGCTGATGCTGGACGAAGACCAGAGTAAAGACGGTTCTGACACTGAGCAAAGATATGCAATCATTATACCTCCAGGAACTTTAGAGAATAAGTCAGCGATTCATGGAGTTGCTGTTGATGACAGCGCATTTGTGGCACCTTTGGGGAAGAACTACACTATACTGCACCTTACCACAAGTAGTCAAGCAGGTGACATTATTCCAGACGATGTGTTTGTAAATATACTGAGTGAAACCGTGACATATTTGACTGCCAACCAATTACCGAGGATGGTCCACCTTGCGTAGAGCTTCATCACATTTCGTTCAGCTATTCTACTGATGCATCGAATTCAAGAGACGTGACAAAATCAGGCCAACCATTATTTGGTTTGCATGTTTGTCATCGCGATGCGCAATCACTCACTTGTGACTCTTCGTTCAGGGAAGCCGAACGTATCTTTCGAAAAATTTGTCCAGACTGTGACTTTCTTGCTCTAGCAAAGAAGGTAGAAGATGCGATAGTTTATCGCAATGAAAATGATAGTGACGATGAGAAAATAGTGCTCGAGAGTGCATTTACTATGATGCAAGGACCGACGATAGAGAAATTGCAAGTTGAAAATCTCGCAGAGCCTTGCACTGATGCCGAACGTGCTTGATTAGTGGCCGTACTGCTCTATAGATATTTGTAGCTATGTTGGTTTGGTTTTTCTTCGACTGTCTCGTGCGCCACATGATACGCGCGTTATTGATTTGCGCATTCTCGACTTCGTAGCCTTTGGTTTGGTGATCTCCTCTCGAGCTACTTGTCCATCGATTGCTCGATAGTCATCGCTCACCTCGAGGTCGACCATCGGCTGCGACAGTTTCTTCTTCCTCGCCTCATCGAGCTCTCGCTCTATATTTGAAGTATCGTTACGAAGACTTAGCAGTTTTGCCAATGCCCCCTCTAACACGGACTTTTTGCCTTCTAACATGGCACGGACCTTGCTTTCGGCAAGCTTCATCTCCTCGTCGTTCTTAGCTCGCATGTCTTCCATCTCCTTGGCCCACTGTTCCATTAGCTTGGGACGATTGGCCACGAGATTGTCAAGCTCAACTTCTAACGAGGCCTTCTCATTTCTCATTAGAGCGATTCTTCTCTCTCCATCCTTACGGATTTCGGCTATTTGCTCATCACACTCTTCAGCGTATGATGACAGCCTCATTTCTTTAGACATGATCTCGTCCACTCTTTTTCTGGCAAATTCCAATAATTCCGACAGCTTGTTCTGCAGTTCGCCGAGTAGACGAGATTCCTCCGCCTCTTTTTGCATTAGAGTGTCTGCTTCTAAACTGCACTGCTCCAACTGCTCCTCCAGCCTGTGAATTTCTGCTTGATGCTCAACCTCGATTACCTGCCAAGAGAGAACAATGTTGAATGAAAATAGAGGTAAAAGAATAAGCTAGATTACCCAGGCCAAACACACAACCGAGAAACAAATCCTCCTCTCACAGTGCTTTTTTCGGCCAGTCTCATCTGTTCTTCTTTTTTATGTTCTGCTTGTTCTTCGTCGAGCTTCCTCTTCACCAGATCAATATCAGACTGAACTTTTCGTTTTATGTTTTCGCCCTCGTCCTTAATCTTCCTCTCCTCCTCGCCTTGCAGCTTTTCCTCCCGCTGTAATCTCCATTGGTTGAATTCTCTGGTTAAAGCAAGGGGTGAGAGTAGCATAAGGGGACATAGAAAAGAAAAGAATCAGTCATCACGACGAGGTTCAATTGATCTTTTGCTGATGAAAGCCGTTCTCACTCTTCACCTGCCTTTTGCTTCTGCGCAATTTTTACCTCGCATTCCTCCTCCATATTTACCATTTCTCTATCGTGTCTCAGGCGCATTTGTTCCATTTCCAATGTCTCGGTCTTTTGTGCACTTATGAGATTGATTTGATGCTCATCTGCGATTTTCTGCTTCTCAGTGTTGAATTGCCGCTTCATCATATCCGCCCTCTGCTCATATTCCTCGCGAATCTTCTTCGTCTCATTGTCTCGATCTCTCCTAGAGGCTTCCATCTTCGCCGTCCACTCATTCTCCAGGTGTGACATGCGGCTCCTCTCATCGTCCCTGATCTTGTTGGTTTCTTTCCTGTACTCCTCATTTAAACGTTTGTACAACTCGAGTCTGAAGTAGTCAAGCGTACGATTTGCCTCGCGTTCAAGTCGCTCTATTTCCTCCTTATGGTTTTCCATTAGTTGATGTAACTTGGGCTCTATTGCCTTTGCGGCGTCTTGCTTCAGCTTGGACGACATTTTCTGATCTCTCTTCTTCAGCTCATCTTTCTCTGTCTGTTGCCAGCATTTTTTAGCGTTTTCGAGTTCCTGTGTCCCTTCACCTTTTAGTTTATCACACATCTCTCTATCTGATGTTGTCACTTTTAGTATTTCGGCTTCAAGCGAATGCACCTGTTTATCCAACGAGCTATTCCCCAGAGCAAGTGTTTCTCTCAATTTTTCTTGTTCCCTTGCGACCTATGACGACAAGTTATCAAAAAGGAAGTGGCGGTTGCATAAAACTCCGAGTTCCGTATCACAAAGTATGGGCAGGCAACTCACCTTATCATGCTCCGCCTTCGCATCTTCGAGACGAGTCTTCCACTCTTGTTTCATTGCCTTCATCCTTCCCACATGGACAGACTCGTTTTTGACACGGAGTGCGTGCAACTCTTCCACTTTCTTTGACTTGTATTCGAGCTCTATTTTCATCGAAGACGCCCGTGCTTGGATCTCTTCACTCATGGCTTTCAACAGCTGCAACTGCTGGCGAGCATCGGCAGGCATTGAACTGGGCTTTGTGTACTCTTCGGGATCATCACCGGGCGCCATTTTTTGCTCAATATCGAGCAACACCATCGCCCCATCCTGCACTGTTTCTTCCCACTCATCCCAAATGTATTTCTTTTTGCGAGATATTAGTGCTTTCGATGAGCTATGCGTCTTGGTTGATGCAAGGATACAATCATGGAGGTCTTTATGTCCCTCCTCTTCTTCGCCAGGCCGCGAGGTATCACATGCCGAATTCGTGATATCAGCAAGGATAGTACAGGGAACACGAGTAGAAGTGACACCAAGAATTTCTCGTTCGTCGTTGTTACTGGGAGGCTCATTGTAACTGTCGTTGTTCTGTAAATCATCAAGAAAGCTCAGCAAGGACTCAAGCTTGTCGGAGAAAGAAGTTGCATCTCGTGATCCTTTCACTCCGTCGTCCTGCATTGATTTTCCGGGGAAGAGTTCGTGGGAATTGCTGGTCTCCCCCAGGCGGAAAAAATTTCAAGCGAATCAACACTCCAAAATTAGAATTTGGAAATCGGAACTCTTGTTCTTCTCCTAATCAGGATTACCTTCGTAGACAATCGACAAGGATGACAGCATCGAACGACATGAAAATGAGTGACTGGATGGAGGCCATCCGACGAAATAACATAGACCTTGTTCGGAACTTACTTGCTGGGATGGATTGCAGTGACTTGAAGGATATTGTTTTGTCGCAGGAGTCAAAATTTGGTGATACACTTCTGACCTATGCCGCAGGATTGGGGCGACTCGAAATAGTCCACGACTTGATAGGGAAGATAAGGTCTCTCGTCCAGGTTCATAGTCACAATTTGACAGTCTTGGACTTTTTAGACCATGAAACAAGTCGAGGAAAGACAGCACTTTCCGAGGCCGTGAAGAATAATCAATCACATGTCTTGTCCATACTTTTTTGTCATGGTGCCAATGTGTCCAGGCCAACAAAGATGCACAAAAAGTCTGCTCTGGGATGGGCGAAAGCGATGGGGAACGAGGCAATCATCAAGATGATCAACGACCACGCTGAGATGCAGTATCGCGTCTCTCTCCTTTTTAAGGCAGTATCCAGAGGCGACGTGCCAAAAGTTAAGGAATTGATAGACGGGGGAACCCCATTCTGTCCTAATCAAGACAAGTCATTTGAACGAGAGTTGGAGTCAAAATGCAATCAAGTGAATCTTGCCAAACAGAACCTGAGTGATATCTCTGCAGCCCTTCTTGAAGTTGATCGCTCAAAGGCCCACATCTTCATCGAAATGCAGGAGAGAGAAAAACGCATAGAGAGCATGATAAAGACTCGAGAAGAGATTGTTGCGATTCGACGCACGGCAATCACGACGGCTATTTCAAATATCAGTATTGCTCTAAATTCCGACGCCATCCCTACCACCACATCACTTGAGTACGAGTTGATCAGCAAGGCCTTAACCACTATGTTTCACATCCAAGTGAGGGAAGGTCACGATAATGTTGGAGATGCAGACGCGCGCAAGATGGGCATGCCTCAACTGCCCCATTGGAGAGAAATCAGGGCTCTATTACAAAGCAACGATCGATTTTATCACAGAGTTCGACATTACCACTTCGAACAGCAATTTGTTGAAATGGCAAAGACGGTTAAAGTCGATGGGCTTCCAGGAACATGTTCAGATCACCTTCCGAATATGCTCAGTAACACCGCGCAGAACTTACAAGCGGGACCACTACTGATGGCAGCAATCGCACAGTGGATTTGGCATATTTTTCAATCCGCCGAAGGTCACCAAAATGAGCATGATCTTGTTATGGGAGAAAGCGCAGAACGCGATCTGTTGAAACGCAACCGAATCGATTGGGAAGTGTTCGCATCTAGGAATAACATCCTCAAACGCGAATTCGATGACGTCTCAGATTCAATCCAAATGAAAACCAAATCTATCTCTCAGTTGCGACGAAAGATGGAAGCAAGCCGTCTCATGAAGTATGTGGACGGAGGATATTCAATACTGAGCTGGGCCGCTGGGGTAGGCAATGGTGATATCGTCAAGCTTCTTCTCAAGAGCGGTGCACACGCGGCAATCGGGGATTGTCGTGAATGGTGCGCTAAAATCATCCAGGTTGCCTTCCGCCATTCACGTATGATCAAGCAGTCCAATCACAATCACCGCTCCACAAGGCCAGTGCAGGAAGTCCGATTGGGGAGGAGGGATCAAGACCTCGCGGTGTCCTTGCGCATCAAAAGCTTGAGCAACCTTATCAGCGATAGATTCAAGAGCACTCGTCTGCCATTTGCCGAAGCACTGTGCAACGGCCATTCAAAAGTTTTGTTGATGCTCGATCGTTCGGATGTACCCATCTCGCAGGCGGTGAACTTGTTTCATTTGTTTTGTCCACCACAAGGAATGATTCCGAGATCGTATAATAACGGTGCGGCTAGGGTATCGATTGGCCCTTTACCCTCTTCGAATGGGGTTGGTGATGTCTTGTCATGCATAATCACCGCCGGTGAAATGTACAGTCACGAGAACGACACTGGAAAATGTGCCCATGTAGATTCGCTACGTTGCGTCATTGATCTGATTGACAAACTTCTGAAGCAAAAAAGGAACAAAATCGAAGTAAAGATAGCCACGAGAAGGCGTACCCTAATGAAGAAACACAAACATGCTATGTCTGCCTTGTTGAGATCCGCAATCTACCACGGGAATTTCGTTGCCATGGTCAAGGCATCTGAGGAGGGCGGATTATCCCTGGACTACGAAGATGAAACCACTGGCATGACACCCCTTATACGTGCTGGGATGGAAGATATCCATTCCCCTACACACGAATGGTGCCAAAATTCTATTGGTGAGAAGGTAACTGGCGTAGCCTACCTCCTTGATCGGATATCTCCCCACAGACCGAGCGTGGACTACGAGAACCGATTTGGCTACACGGCGTTGGCCATGGCATGCATGCACGGACGCTTGGAGGCCATCGTTGATTTAGTTGATCGAGGTGCAGATGTCAACAAGAGGTCTTCGAATGGCCGAACTCCATTGCTGTGGGCGCGCTCGGAAGGAAAGGCGGAGGCGGTGGGATTATTGTTGAGACTTCAGAATGAGGTCGGAATCGATTTGAATGATGTGTGAAGAAAATAATCGGAATATTATTCCTTCATTTGACCGACTAGCGCTGCGGACTTTCGGTACATGGCCCATGCTCTCTCATCCTAGTCCTCGAAAGGTCTCCGCAGAGCTATGCCACAAATCTTTCGTAACAGTTGCGGTTACAATGGTCCGGAAATCAGACAACTCCACCCTCCTTCCTCCTTTCAATTTCAACCGCTTGCGCCCTCCTCCCATCCACGATCGCCCGACTGCGCGCCATCTCGTCCTCTGTCATGCCGCTCGTGACATAATCGAACGGACCATCGTTCAAACCCAGTATATTGGCGACCACTTCCCCCCCCGCCTCCGCCCTCCTTAGGCACTCTCCGAGGTAGTAAATGCTCCTGTGCCAAAGCTTGATCCCGAACGGCAGATTTTGATTGTGGTCGTTCGCATCGGAGGCCGTGTCCCAGAAGTACGCCCGGGGGATCGGAATGTACCTCCGAAAGGCGTACTCGAGAGGATCCATATCGGGATTGGTCATGTCAACTTCATGGACCTGATATTCCACCGGAAGTTCGTTGTGATTATCGGCATTGCCGACGGCATTGTCGACGTCGATGTCATCATCGGGACGGCGATGACAATGGATGGAAGGAGTCCCCGGCGAGGGAGCTCGGTTGTGGTTGGACTCTAATGAGGCGGCAATTTGCAGCGAGTGAGTCCCCGCGTCGCTGATTGAAGAGTCCGTCATGATATTGAGTCCGTTGCCCATAGCAGCTGCTGGAAGCTGAGGGAATGGCGGGCTCGCCCTCATTGATACGTACGACTCATTCCCCCCAATACTGTATGTTTGACCTCAATTGGCAACTCGGTTTCTAAGCATCACAAATTCCCACCTCACACCCACTTAGATATTGTACTAGGGCAGGTTAAAAAATAGGAAGTCTCACTTGGGACATGGTTTGGGGATGTAAACTGACCGAGATATGATAGGGAGAAGGTTGGTGTATTTTACTCACTTTCATTCATATTTGTTAGTAGAAAATTTTTAAAATTTAAATTATCACATCTCTTTCAAAACCCAACACACGAATTGAGGGAGCTTATTTCTCGACCCCTGCCCATGGGGTCAATGCCAGTGATAGTTTATACAACCCCTCACTCAATGGGTGGTTGTATAAACTATTCAGTTTGGTAGTGGCCCTCATAAAAGCCGAGAAATAAGCTCCCTCAATTAAGGGGTTGCCAATAGAGGTCAAATGTACAGTACGCGAGTGAGAAAGTATGAATTGATAGTTTTACTATAAAATTATACTTAAAAGTATAAATTCCGAGTTTAAGTATGAAATAATATAACGTTACTATGAAATTACTAACTATATAGTCATCTCCATGATACTCAACCTCAAATAGTGGCTCGTAGTTCACGATGGCGAGCTGGGTGATGATGGCGCATTCCCATGCAGCATGATGTCATGGTCATGGCAGAAGGTCTGCCCAAGGATGCCCCAAAATTTGAGGCAAGCGTTAAAGATCTCGTGACGAGACCTCACGCGAGCCTGCATCACAAGATTTTCTTCGGGGTTGCAGTCATTGTTTGGGCACTTGATTTTGTTGGGGTGCCCGACGTACGACGTACCCATTGTTGGCTTTGACCCTCTCTCCTGGCTCAAGAAGGTGAGCAAGCTCATTCATAAAGATCTTGATGTCCGGCCAGGTGCTGGTGGGGTAGGGTCTGCTGACCCAAACTAAATTCCCCGTGAGAATATCGATGCCGAGCTCATATTGCAGGGCCGACTTGCCCGCTTATTTGTGTGAACCGAAGGCGTTCCCCCTCACTGCAGGTCCTTTGTTGCTCGATCTTGTAGTCAGTTCTGTCGATCGACATGAGGCAGTCATTGCCCACATTGTCGGCGGCGTCTAGCCCGCTCTCGAAGACGATCTGGCGGGCGGAGGGGGCGACGGGGTGAGATGACGACGGTCGAGGGAGCACAACAATAAACCACACTCACCACGTCGTCTGCCAGCTCGCCTAGGATGCGCTTTATAAAGAGCCACACCCATTTTTGGAGTGTCTTTGGGTCGATTGCACCCCCATCATGCAAGGGGTGGTTTTGCTCGTCTTTGGAGGGAGGTTTTGCTTGTCGTCCCGCAGGGCTCGGCTCTTCGTAGATATCCTACGTAGATTTCCACAGAGGGCCATACAGCCAGGATTCCAGGCCGCACTCCTGGGAGCTTTCCTGCAGGAACGGAATCACAGTTCCTGTCCAAAAGCTAAAAAAAGGAATCACAGGATTTCTCAGGATTCCTGCAGGAAAATGCAACCTAGGATGCCATCACTTTCACGGAAGAAAATATCATCTGGGTTAATCGCTGTATTGATTGTGATGGAAACAGTTCCAAATATGATGCCTTACTTGATGTGACAGATCTTCCAATGTATGATATAGCAACAAGATTGTCACAGTCAGTCCCTTTGAATACTGGTCTGGTATTGGGTATTTCTGGATGTGATTTCTTTGTGAAAAAATAATACAGTGTTTCCAAAAGAGACATTTGTCCATGTGGGACTGCATCAGCGGCTGCTTGTACTTTTTTAGTTTAGCGTTGATTTAGAGACAGTTTAAGTGGCGGTTTTGAATGGAACCGACCAGGCGGCTAACCACTCCTTACCAAATTTATTACCATTCGATCTCGACCATGCACGGCCCCTCGACCTAAGCGGTGGCCCTTCTCATGGTGGCCGCATGTCAGTCTTCCCGACCGGTTGCCGATTGTGCAGTACCATGAGATTGGGTAATCACCCATTGAGTGAGGCAGCATCCTCCTAGCATTGAGCCATTAAAGCAAAACCATAATGCAGGATTTCTTAAGTAACGATTTAACTGGTATTAAGGCTGACACACACTTGCTGACAAACTGGTAGTCCATGAACTCAAAATAATCCAATAACCTGTCCAGTTTCGACGTCAATGTCTACGTCATAAAATCCAGGTCGCGTAGGGAGACCGGGAATGGTCATGATATCGCCACCTGAAACAACACAATGGGAAAACCACAATGAGCAGGCTGCTGGCAAAAGCTTGATCGACATAATATGCACAACACCGAATGCACTTACAGATAGGGTACAAGAATCCAGCCCCAACGCAGCTGCGAATCTCCCGTACGAAGATGCGAAAACCAGTCGGCACCCCCTTGGCCTTGGGGTCGCAGCTGAACGAGTACTGCGTCTTTGCAATACAAACTGAATTTTTGGAAGTCAATTGTTAGCAGGGAGATGGAGACTAGAAGTAAACCATCACAAATGGGGAAAAAATCAATCTCACTTGGTAGGTTTCCAAATCCACTACTTTCGTACTGTGCCATCTGCTGTTCGGCCAATTCCGAGAAGTCGACCCCATCCGCGCCGTAAATCTCCCTGCTTATCGTCTCAACCTTCGCACGGATCGGCAACGCCAGGTCGTATAGGAAGCGGAAGTTACCGACGTCGCTGGCCTCGCATGCCGCGATCACCGCGCGTCCCAGCGCCTCGGCGCCCCTCCCCCCCTCGGCCCAGTGGTTGGCGACAACGGCGTCGAACGCGCCCGCCGCCAGGCTCGCCTCGCGCACCGCCTCCATCTCTGCAGCGGTGTCGGACTTGAACTGGTTGACGGCCACGACGACCTCGACACCGAACTTCCTCGCATTCTCGATGTGCTTCACGAGGTTGCAGCACCCCGCCCTGACCAGCGGGATGTTCTCATCGGTGTACTCCCTCGGGAGGGGCTTCCCGGCGGATACGGGAGGACCGCCGCCGTGCATCTTCAGCGCCCGGACGGTGGCGACTATGACGGCGCACTTCGGCTTGAGGCCCGACGCGCGGCACTTGATGTTGAAAAACTCTGGATGATTTGGGAGGCACGATCAATGTGAGAGGGCGGCGACGAGAGGAGAAATATGTTATGGCAAGAGGACGAGGGGCACCCAAAAAAAAGGGATCGTATTTCCCCCCAAATCACTCACTCTCCATCCCAATATCGGCACCGAAGCCTGTCGGCGTTCCAAGAGTAAAAATAATTCGTCGAGGTTAGTCGAGATGAAATATACCAGAAACATCGCGTTCATATTATCATCGGCGAGTTATAGAATTTCAATCATTCCACTCACCAGCCTCCGTGACGACGTACCCATCCTCCCCCGCCAGCTTCAACGCGAGCCTGTCGGCGACGATGCTCGAATTGCCGATGGCGATGTTCGCGAATGGCCCCGCGTGGACGAGGACGGGCGTTCGCTCCACGGTCTGCATGAGTGTCGGGAGGAGCGCGTCCTTCATTAGGACCGTTAGAGCCCCCCCGCATCCGAGGTCGTCGGCCGTGACGGTCATGCCCGACCGAGAGTACGCCACGACCATATTCCCGAGCTTCTCCCGCAGGTCCGGCAGGTCACGCGCGAGCGCGAGCACTGCCATGATCTCCGAGGCGACGGCGATGTCGAATCCGGTCGTGCGCGAGTGCTGGACGCGGGGTACCTCCCCCTTGTTCGTGCCCCGGGGCTGTATCGTCTCGGCCGGGCCGATCCCGATCTCGATTTTTCGCAGGTGACGATCGCACACGTCCAACACCCGATTCCAAGTGATCGTCGACGGGTCGATGTCAAGCCTCGCGAATTTCGACCGTTCCTCGGTCGATAAATCTTCGGGAGACTTGGTATCATCGATCCCTAGCTTGACCAATCTCCTCCTCATGACGGACGTGAACGGCATTCCCGATTTCGCGAGCGCCAATCGTCGGTACAGGGCGTCGTCGCTCTGGGAATCCTCGTGATACATCCTCGAGTCTATCGCGGCCGCGAGTAGGTTGTTCGCGGCCGATATGGCGTGGATGTCCCCCGTGAGGTGGAGGTTGAATTCCTCCATGGGCACGACCTGGGCGTACCCCCCCCCGGCGGCGCCTCCCTTTATGCCGAAGGTCGGTCCCTGACTCGGCTGTCGGATGCAAGCGAAGGCCTTCTTTCCCAGTATCGCGCCCAAGGCCTGGACGATCCCGATCGTTGTCGTGGACTTGCCCTCCCCCAACGGGGTGGGATTGATCCCCGTGCACACGACGTAATTCCCGTCGGGGACATCCGCGAGTCGACGTAGGGTCGGCGCGACCATGACCTTGGCCTTCCCGATCCCCCACGGCAGGAGCTCGGGGGGGAGTATGCCCGCCTCGGACGCGACGATCTCGATGGGCAGGAGGCCCACGTCGCGAACGATGGACTGACTGACCTCGATGTCGCTCGGGACAGGAACGGCCGGACGGAGGACGGGATGACCCCGGGCGCATACGGCGGAGGCGGCGGCGGACGACGACGACGACGACGACGACAAAGGCGGGTCGGAGGCCGTGACTCCGGAGGGCTCGCGCCGGAGCGGACGCTCGCCTTCGCCGTCGGGATCCATATTATTATTATCGTCGGTCGTCGTTTGCTTTCGTGTTCGTTGTTTTCCCAACTCGACTGTGTTGTGGACAACGTATTACTTCAACTTCGGTCTCGCTGAGTTACCCTTCGCTTCTCTGTGTAACAACACTCTGCCTCCTCGTGTTCTCATTTTTCACCTTTTTTGCTCTAAAAGTAGGTACGTATCGTAGTATCTAAATACTCCTAAGTAGGAATTCATTATGACGTAAATTCTGCGTTTGTGATGCCGTTGAAAGAGATCTTTGAATCAATGACGTCAACATGATGTGGCAGTGTGCACCCGCGAAACCTAGAGACATGTCCAGGATCTAGGGGTGAGCCAAGGATGTCCCCTTTCCCCTATTTTCGCCTCACTTGTTATCGCACGTCTCCTTCAACCCCTCGACACACTCCTTAAAAAACGTGCTCAATCACGCCTCCTTGCCGGCAATATTGGTGATGACGGCAACGGCGGCATTACCCACCTCCTTGGATATGTCGACGATGTTTCAGCTTGTGTCCCCCTTGAAGATCTTCAATTTTTATGCGATCAATTTAACTCCCTTGGTACCCCTTTAGGTTGCTTCCTTAATCCCATGAAAACAAGAATCCTTACATCAACCTCAGGAATCTCCCCACTCCCTACCATCACCACCCTCAACCCATCGCTTGCCGCCTCAATCCACCACACAATAACAACATACTCTACGAAACCCAGTAACATTGACCCCAATGGTACACCTCTTCCGGTTGAACTCACAACGGGATTCCGTCTCCTCGGATCCCCTGTCGGCTCTCCTACATTTTCTCATGAATACTTCGATACCCAGTTAACTGCTGTCCAAGAAGCCATTACTCTCATGACCACCACTATCACTGACCCACACACACAACTACGATTGTTTGCCCAATGTCTCATTCAAAAATTACCACATCTCCTTGGCAGTGATGTACTCTACAATTATGATGTCAATAACCCCCCCCCCACATGGACTGATTGGAATGGCCCATTAACATCTGCTACAAACCATATCATTTCGAAGTTTATTTCTGATCTCATCAAGTGCCCTACCTTACCACACCATGCCTTACTTATCGCACAACTCCATCTCCAAGAAGGCGGCCTTGGACTCATCGATCCCCGTTCACGAGCCATACCAGATTTTATGCTTACCTTCACTACATCTACACGACATGCCATCGAAGGAATACGACTTAATAAATATCTCCAGAACGTCCAACTCCACCGTACCATCTCGGAATTATACTCCTCACAACACAACCCACACTCCCTTATCATCCAACGTTACCATCACATCCTCCCAGAAATCGCTTCTACTGCATGTCCACCCACCATCCCCAGGACAGATCTCGCTCAATACTTCCTCACTACCCTCTCTCCTCACAGTGCACGCAGCCGCCTAAAAAAACATGTTGCTCTCATTGCCAAAGCTGAATTATACAACCACATGTTTGTCCATCTTCCTCAGCATTTCCACCTCCTTCCAAGCATCCTCTCCCCCACTATGTCCTACCCTTTGATTGCGATGTCAAGATGCCCCATCAAGAATCGATTAACACCACTGACTTTTCTACTATCTTTTCGACGCAAACTCCGCCTTCCTATTTTCCCACACAATACTCCATNTTGTAGCTATGTTGGTTTGGTTTTTCTTCGACTGTCTCGTGCGCCACATGATACGAGTGCAACCTGAGACGTAAGCATGCTCAATTAGAGGAGGAGGAAGAGGTGAATGAGTGCTACTGCCCTCCCGTGCTGCAGCTTTGGGCACCAATCAAAACAGCAGCAAACTAACACACAATGTCAAGAGGAAATACACTAAAAGAGTAGCACTTTGTAGAACAGACCAAGTAATGACTCCTTGAATTGAAAATGATGAAGGTAGTGGCAGCATGTAACGACTTCATCTTCTTAAGTCCTTTATTCAAGTAACACCTTGTCTTGAAGATATCAAAGGTCAATAAGAAAAACACCAACACGGAACAAACAATCATAGTAAGTATTCTCGATACAGCTGTTGTGTAAAAATGAGCTGTATGGAACACTTTTGGGACTGTTAACGAGCCGGATCATATCCTGCTAGATATCACATCATGGTCGTAAGATGAGCTGTACAAGTAATCTGTTCTGGAGACAACCGACATTGAATTTCATCCTGCGGATACTGCCGAGCTAAACAAACCACTTCGCGTTTGGAAATTGGCGCTGCGGTGTTCACGGTTGAACACATCCTCCACCTCATGATGATATGTATTTCGCTACAGGTAACATTTCATGAGATAACTTATGATCCTCTACAATTTAAGATCTATGCCCTAAGCTCCTTGATCTTTTGTGCAATGATCCTGCTCTTTTGCTTCTTGGCAACCATTACCTTGAACCTGTCAAAATCAGATAAGCTGGCCCTCTTCTTCTTCGCCTCGAGCTTCTTGGCCCATGATGATCCTTCCCATTTGGCCAAAGTATCGCTCTCCGCCCAAGCGGCCTTCAAAGTCTTCGCACGGGCATTGCGTTGGATATTAACCTTGTGGTCGGTGAGTGATACTTTTTTGTAGGAAATGACTTGGCGCTGGACACCGGTGATTTCCTCCGGTCCGTCTACCAGGCATTTGTTCTGATCGACAATATCAATGACAGTGGCGATCTTTCCGGCATCAGGTCCGTGGTTGATGAAAACAACTCGGCCGACTTCAACGTAACGAGAGAACCCCATTGTAAATGTTTATTTCACTGGAAGAGGTCAAATGGTGTGTTGGAGTTGAATGGCGGCGAGGGCACGACGTGGTGAGAACAGCGTTGCAGGCGAAAGAATATCATAAATGAGACAGTGACACTCCCGTCCAACAACTTGTCGACTTCGGCAACTGCCAACCTGCTCCAAAGTGGCGCTTGCAACAGGAACGACTTCAATAGTCACTCCACCAATCTTCACCAGCTACTGCCCTTCCGGCGTCCAATACAACATGAATACATATCCGCATACAGGCGGCGTTCGCCGGCCTACCATGGTCAACACACCTTGTTGGACACGTTTTGTATCGTCGGGGTAGACGCTTTGGCTCGGATTATTGTGAATCGACCCACGTAGAATTGATACCAGGGCGACCGGCAAGCGAGTTAAAGTAGGAGTAGTAACCGGTAGGAGTAACATTGGACTCCCGATACGGTCGGCTTCCGAGCGCGCGCGCTTCGGGATGTAGGCTTCCCCCCGTAAATAAAACCTCACCCCCCTCAACCCCACCCCCCGCCCACAGAGAAGAGAGAGAGTAGAATTCTACCACGACGCTGACACTTGGAATCTTGGTAAATCAAGAGGCTTAGGGGCCCACGATGAAATGGCGTGATTAGCAATGAGCTCTCTCCGTTTGGCGCTCAAAGCATCCCTCGCAGATTCCCAAAATCACTCTTGGTCGTCGCCGTCAAGTTTGAAACGTAAGGGCAATTCCTCCCCTACCAGCGTCACGTCGGCTTGCGATGCCAAATCGTCGTCTACCCAGTCGTCAACTGTACATGAAGCTTCATCAGCGAAAGATGAGGACGGACCAGCGAAGACTGCTGAACCGCGCGTTTCTTTGTACGCAAGCGTCGCGTTTCCACCGGAAGGGAAGGTGTCAGACCGAGAATTCATTCGATTAGCAATTGAAGAATCCATCAATAATCATAAAGCCCCCAATGCGCATGAGTTTATTCAAAATATATCTGACGGCCATCTCCCTATGCACGATGCCAGAGTGCCATCGTCTACTATGACAACACCCGAGCAGACCCCTCAACTGAGCCGAGATGAAGTCAAGCAAACAATATTGCCAACTGACGCCACACAAATACCGAAAATTGCGGTGGTGGCGAGCAACCGTCTTCCATCTCAAAATACGATCGACTCTGTCCCTCCCAGTGGCTTCGTTTCATCCACTCCCATGCTGCGCGTAGACATAACTTTGGAAAGGTCAGCGGGGATGCATTCTTGGGGTCTGGTGTTCATCAAAGAAAATGCAGGCCTTGCTTTCATAGTACGTGTGATCCCTCCAACTAAGGACGGCCCAACAGTCACATGGTGTCAAGTAACAAACTCGGCCACCAAACCGTCGTCGGCGCAATATGATGAAGAAACGCGTCTGAGGGATGCCAGCCTGTTGAAGCCGTATCTCATCCCCGGAGACGCTATAACTTCCATCAACGGAATACCTCTATCAGCATTCCCAAATAGTAGCGGATTTGCATCCTATATTCGTGAACATTGTCTGAGGAAAATGACCATCGTCGCCTTGCGTCATGAGATAGTTTGGGCAGCACAAAATGAAATATCTAGATCAATGACTCAGGAGCAATTAGCGGATACCGAAGCGATGACGGCTCGTGTCTCGAAGTCTGTGCAGAAAGTTTGGCGAAGGGTTCTAGCTTCCGTCACCGGTGACGGGCAAAATCCAGTCAAGCGTAAATCCATATCCCACCCTACCATTATGAAACGGCGAAAGATTACATCCACTGAACTCGTGTTTAGGGGTGGGGACGGAAATTCGACTCCCTTTTGCGATGATGGAAAGCGAGTAAACGATATGAGCTCGGTTGTTCATGATTTTTGGTTAGCAAATGGTTATGAATCGTTTAAATTTTGGCACACGTCATCCAAAGAAAAATGGGCTCGCTCCTATACCTGGCACAAAGAGAAAGATGTTGATTCAACAGTGCTTCGTGATTTTTGGTTATCGAATGGTTTTGAATCGTTTGATAAATGGCACTCAACCTCCAAAGCAAAATGGGCTCGCTCCTATACCTGGCACAAAGAGAGGCGAAACGCCTTTCAATCGACGTGTAAAAAAGAAGTTCATTTCCCATCGGAGGCAAGTACTCAGACTCTGCTCGACGAGTTTGAGACTTGGCTCGGCGTGAGAAAGAATCAATGGAGATTGGAGAGGAGAAAGCGTCAACGTCAGCGGCTCGAAGATAGTCAGGCGTCTTCTTTTGCTGCAAATGATATGTACATAGATGAAATGCTAGAGGATGAGGAACTCAAAAAAATCGAGGGGGCAAGCCAGCCTATGGATATAATGTGGGTCTTTGACTCACAGCGTGGAGCACCAGATGATGTCATCGCGAATATGATGTCATATCTTTGTCCATCCGAACACGGCATACTCCTCTGCCTTTCCTACACGTCCAATTCTTTGTTCAAACAGCGCGATGACATGTGGAGAACTTTATTCCCATCACACTGGGTAGTGCCCCGTCGTCCAAGGCAATCGTGGTGCACCATGTACATAACTAAGATTCGTGCTGAAGAGGAGGCGTCTCGCAAACGATCAGATGATTTGTTGGTGAAAGCGCATGTTATCATTGAGAAAGGAGACCACTTGAACAAGTTTGAGAAACTAATCAACAAGGCCGAAAAGGACTTTGAGTTTTCAGTGAATTACGTATCAGGCGTAGTTCTCGAACGGAACTCAATGCTCAACTTGGCTATTATCGATCGTAGGCACAAAATTACCAAGTGGCTTATCGAAGAAAAAGGGGCGGATATTGAATCTTGTGATCGAGGTCAATTCACGCCTTTGATGAATGCTGCGTGGAATGGTAAGTCTACGCCTGTCATCCACGTGTTTAAACCGTCTATTCGACATCAAAATGGTTTCCCTCAATATCAAACCACAGGTGACAAATACATCACGAGGTACCTGTTGGCGAAAGGATCCGACCGGACGAAATTTGGTTACAATCATTCGAGTCAAGGTCTTGCCCCTCCAAAGTTTGAAGGATTGACTGCCGAAGGATGGGCGCGCAAACGGGGTCACGATGAAGTTGCTGAATTGATTCGTCTTGGACTTGCTTAGTACGATAAAGAATTTTCTATGAGGTCGTTCTAGGAGACAGTCACAGAGGTAAAAGTGAGCTCATGATTCATTCAGCGTGCGTTCGTGCGTTGGTACTTCTTCATCGAGTAGTGTTCGTTCAACGAGTGGCTAATTGGAGTTTTGTCCGGCGGTGAATCTGTTGGCTGTTTGATCACTATTTTGAGAGAAATACGCTCGGCAATTTACCTGTATAACTACGAACAGTGTATCAAAGGGACAAGGGTCGTGCGCAGGGTTTGTCTTAGAACATTTTAATTACTATGTGCAGTGCGGTTCTATAGTGTCTGCATAGAATCCCCGACGTGAATTCTGGGAAGAGAACTGCCAAAGATTACTCAGAGTTTTCTTTTCTTTGCTTCATCGCATAATTCTTTTGCTCACGAAAATCTCCTGAAACATTCCTGTACATGGCCATGTCAACCTCTGGGATATTCTCAGGTTTTTTGTTAACAATCCTAAGTTGCCAACTCTTTCCGCCGTGTCCGATTATCGTTGATTTCGTTGCATTGCTGGATGCCTCTTTGCACCATTTCTTTACATATTGATTGCAAGAGCTAAATTTACATCCAATTCCGTTGTGAACCAATTGAGCTGCAATCTTTGCTTTGATATCTCTGCAACGAGACTCAGTTTTGCCAACCAACACATACCACTCTACATCGTTCTCGCTTCCAACCTTCTTCCTCTTTCGTTTGCCTAGAGATGCTGTGCCACCTGACTTGGCCCACAAACTAGCCGCCTCCTCGTTCGATGGTCGCACCCCAGTTTCCATCTCAACACGGTTGGCGATTGACTCGACAGCTCCTTCGTGGCCTGACTTGCCAAGCAAACTAGCCGCCTCCTCGTTCGACGGTCGCACCCCAGTTTCCATCTCGACATGGTTGGCGGTTGACTCGACAGCTCCTTTGTGGCCTGACTTGGCCCACAAACTAGCCGCCTCCTCGTTCGACGGTCGCACCCCAGTTTCCATCTCAACACGGTTGGCGATTGACTCGACAGCTACTCTATGGAGCAAACTAACCTTCTCCTCGTTCGATGGTCGCACCCCAGTTTCCATCTCGACACGGTTGGCGATTGACTCGCAAGCAGCTTTGTGGAGCAAACTAACCTTCTCCTCATTCGACGTTCGCACCCCAGTTTCCATCTCAAAACGGTTGGCGATTGACTCGACAGCTCCTTTGTGGCCTGACTTGGCCCACAAACTAGCCGCCTCCTC
>JALLAZ010000153.1:0-22631 GCA_036939755.1 Stephanodiscus triporus
TTCCCCCTGTCACTAGTGTCATCACCCTTCGCCTTGAGGGACTCGCGGATTGCATTTTCAATCTCTGTGGCAAGGAAAATCACAACCATCTCCACAAAGTCTGAGTGAGCTCAAATGGAGAACGGTGCGTCTGTCCCCCTAGCTGAATTCAGCCAAAATAGCTGAATTCAGCTTTGGTTTGCAGACCATTTTCGACAATTAAATTGCTGTCATCTGAAGAATGGTCGTCGATGGATGACAATCATTCTCTCCCTCCTCCCATCCCGCTTCCTGTCCACTGCCGTCATCATCGCCACCCGCCGCATCGTCGTTGTCGCCATGCTTGTCCATCCTTTTTCTTTGCTTGCCATCATCATTGTTCTCATTGTTGTGACTTCTGTCCCACATTGTCCTCCATGCTGCCGCCGTCGCCACCGCCACAAATTGCAATGGATGAATCGCCGCCCGAGAAAACCTTCCTGGAAGGATGATTTCCACCGCCACCACTGCCACCCCCATTATGACACATGATAACCTTGTTCGTTGTCATCCTCCAGCTGATTCTCACATTTGCTGGGACTATCATCAGCAGCATTGTCATCGTGAAAGTCACAGCAAGTGACCTGGGCTTTCCCTTCATCATTGTCATCACAAGGAGGGGTGCCGCATCTTCGATCTTCATCAGCGGCAATCGCAATATCCGTCGTCTCTGTACCATCCACGTTGTCTTCATCCACATCATTTTGTAAGCCATTTTTGTGTTCATTCATGGCCAATTGGAGGATTTGGATCGAACCACCAAGGCACAACGGCATCAACCATTATGTGTGGATAGAGCGCATATCCTTGGATGCGCCAATTGGGGGCGGATAGTGTGAGAATAAAATGACATCAATGTTGTTGATGTGATTGTGCCAGAAATACCATGGTTGCAACCGGCTGTGGCTGGAAGTACCGTATTCTACAGTGTCTAATATTAATTTCTACGTAAAACCCTTTCTCATCGCCAAAAAATACAAATCGATGATGGTGAAAAAAAACGCCATAACCATAATACATCGGGGCGCATGCAAATTGTCCACCTAAACATCAGTCCACATGGACCACCACTCGAGATGAGCAACTAGACACCATGGCAAACATGACATCGTCAACCATTCCTCAGATGACAGCAATTTAATTGTTGAAAAGGGCCTGCAGACCAAAGCTGAGGCCAAAATACCTGGTTGCCATTGCAATGGCGCTCCTTCCTCCGATCATGCATGCAATATACCTCACCTTATGCATCACACAAGCTGTTGCATTTGTGATTTTTTGAACCCCGATGACTACATGTCCTGCCAGTCATCTACTGGCGACATCAATGATGCCGGCAACCGCCGCTGCGGAACAGAAGAATCCATCCCAAACATTCCTAGCATACCCCCTGACCCAAGTTGTTAGTGACATTGATGAATCTCTCAATTGTGCAGGGGATTGGAAATTGGTGGGGTCAGCCTCGGTGGTATTGATGTGCAATACACTGGAGCCAAATTCCTACGTTGTCTCTTCCCCTGTTGCCAGCGCCAGCTGTGTCTCCGGCTCCGGCTCCGGCTCCGGCTCCCGCTCTGGCTCTGGCTCTGGGTGTGGGATTGGTATGAGTGTGGGGTAAGAGTAACTGTTGATTTTTATGAGTGAAGAATGTAAATAAAAAAGAAAGTCCAAGAACATCACCATTCCAAATTTCTTACCTTGCAAATTTTAAAGTATTTAAGCACTGACAATGATGGTGTGGCCACGGCGTGAAGGGTGTGGTTGTTTTCAGGTGAATGAATACACATCGAAGTGACAGTCAAACGTCCTGCTACATTTCTACCCTTGCAAAATATTCAGACCCTGAATTTTTTCCAGTGCCAATTACCACAGTCTCCCATATGTGCACAACAAAAAACTCTCACACCACCTCAATAATAAGAACAGAAAGAGACACTAGAGTATTCTAGAGTACACAAGTACAATTTCCTTTCTCAAAAATGAGACAAGCTTATTGGAAAAAGAGATTACTAGACGGACAGACAAAAAGGGGGGATTCGCTCCCACCCCCCCTCCCAGCCCCCCCCAACCGCCCCTCCGTGGTGTATTGACCGCGTGCGTGCTCCGCAACATGATAATGACCCCCAATCTCCTGCCAGGCCCCGGCCGTGCATTCGGCTCCTCACCCGCCATGGGCCGTGATGACGCGCTATGGGGTCAGATGCGACAGCATGTTCTTTTTTGGGCTTTGGGCCAATGGGGTTGTCATTGGCCCAACACCGCCGCTGCCACTGTCGTTGTTGCGTCGACACCCTGATCACGCCTGCCGGTGGCTGGGAGGCTCGTCTGCATGAGCCAGAAAGATGTCTTTTAGGCAGAATTCCATTTTTTCTCAAACAACTTCAACATGTGTTGCTTGTGTTGTTGTCTGCCATTTCTCTGAGAGAGCTTTTTTGCAAAGCAACACTTATCTCCAGTAATTAAATATCTAAATAATAGTTTATTTATAGGGCCTTATTAAATATTCACACCCCTTGGGCCCCAATATGGTGCTATGCCAATTTTTTAGGTACACAACACCCATCGCACCCCTTCACTGGGCACATAAATCTGTGAATGATGCCAATGCTGTATGGCTTTGCTGGTCGATAAGATTAGAACCCTTTTCCTCTTCAACTGAGACCATAAGTCGGCGGTGGGGCGGGTGGTGGCGAAAGGTGGTGGTGGAACAACAAAAGCTGATGTCTGGCTTAGTACCATAGGCTAAAACATGTGCAACAAATAGAAGAATTAATATTTCATGCCCTTGCTAACCACAATCTAAAGATGGTTATGAGGAGTATTTTGAGGAGTCTGAAGTAAAATCGGAGGAGGAGGAGGTAAATTGGTGGGATGAGGACTCTCCTGTGAAAAAGAAGGCAAAAAGTGCCAATAAGGTTGTCATCTCTACTGATGCTGTGAAAGCCAAGAAGGTCATTGACACATCTGATGCTGCAGTGGCCAAGAAGGTAGTTGTCTCCATTGATAATGACAACAATGATGGCATCAACAACATCGTAGAATCCTTCAAAGAGATGTACCCTAATTATGTCTTCGATGATTTTGATGATGAGGATGAAACTGAACATGATGACGTGAAGTCTGTCGGGGATGTTTGGAGGATCAAGGAGAATGAGAAAGATCTTGCAGAATTCTTGAGTCTTGAGTGCTTTTCAAAAGATACTCATTCTAAGTTTGATGGGATATGTGACTTAACTGACAATTTGCTAGGCTTATGCGTCAAATGGTTTGCTTCAGTGCATGAAGAATTCAGGACATGTCTCACTTGCATTAACCATATACCCGCCCAACTGCACACCCAGTTCCTTGTCGAAGATGCTAAATGAATGTTTCCAGGTGTCACCATCAAATCTCTGGCGAAGGATCAGCTCTATAATCTACCTTGCTACAGGAAGTTTCTACATAAAAAACAGGAGATAAAAGTTTGTTAGTAGCTATCGGTGGTGTACGTATGATGAAAGCATGAACAAAAACAATCAGTATTCATAGGAATGAGTTTGTAGTGTCACGTTGGATCCCATCAGAAGAAGGTGTTCCTCCATGGAATGAATTCAATGTCATGGAGAATGCTGCCAAGAAGATTGCCATGTGAAATCTGAAATAATGAAACAACTGAAACAATCTCAATCTACTATCCAGGTTTCCAGAATGCTTTTGTCTGAAGCCATAGCAAACTCAGCAGCATCAAGAAGTCAAAAATGGACAACTAGCAAGGAAGAGAAGCTTAAAAATTTACTGGATGCAAGGACACCAGTGAGCAAACTGATGAAAGAGTTATACGAATCATAGAAAAATAAAGGAGAATGGATGGAAGATTTTTGATGTGAGGAGTGGATGTCGGAAGACACTGTAATTGTCGGTCGTTCTTTTCTCTTTTTGCCCTTCGCCTTTTATCAACAATATGGAGGCATTCGCCTGGCGGGTTCCTAAACTGCAGGGGATAATCATCTCCCAAGTCACTTTTCTTCACAGTGTAGTAAACTTTGCCATCTGTGAAACGATTCGGGTGCTACGCTCACGAGTACCGGCCTGAAAGAGATCACAATTAACAACAATGCATGACTTGTGACCTATTTAATTATATCTTACAGCTCACATCACCTATTAATGCCAACTGTAACTTTGTGAGATGTCTTTCTCTCAAAACTTCGTACAGCCAGCGCACTTTGCTTGAGCCTTTGTCGAGGACACATTGCTGAAAACGCCACCGAATACGACTCTCTAGTTAAAATGATTGTTCTTCATGCTCTGAGATCCTGGTCCTGAATGGCGTCTCTCTCCCTCATGTGACCTGAATGGCTCATCTTTGTGGTAGAATGGCGAAATTCTTCTGTTCTGTTGTCGTATCTTTTCTGCGCCAGCTGTTCCAAGTTTTGCATTGTATGACGGGGTCTAGATTTCAAAGAGAATCCATAGTCAGCAGAGTGATGAGAATGTCTCTTCCAGCCAGACTTATCTGATTCTAGAGAATATTCATTTGGATTACTCCGACCGGCTGGTCTTTTCTTACGCTTCCCTCGATGCGTGAATCTACTGCGTCCACAACAACGACATGTCCTGCCACAGAAAATTGGATTTAATACTCGAATAATGAGACATATCAGTAATATATGAATGATCAATATGGGTATGGACAAATCATGAGCTGCCATACGAGCTCGAAGATTTTTTGTGTTCAATGCTCGTTTTGCTTTGTTCCATCTATCCAACACTATTAGCCGATTGTTGTGTACCCCACCTGGCCAGTATGTCTTCTTCAAGTGATTGAAAAGTTGATTTCTGTCATAGGAGTCCATGTTCATTACAATTCCAGTGTCATCTGTTAAGCTTTGCCAACATTTTGGGCATTCCTCCTTGGTTGGCCAGAGCGATGATGACGGTACCATCCGTTGTTGTTTGTAGTAGTGGACTTTCCCAGCTGATCGATCGCGATGAACTGTTACTTTGTTGTGAATTTCCCAAATCCATATGGCCAAGCTTCGCCATTCATCAGATTTGTCGACATTATCAGTGCCGTGCACAGCTAACTCGTCATACAACTGAATCCATAAGTCCCTACACGAACTGCATCCAACAAAGAATTTGTCAATAAAGGTTCGCATCACCTGCCCTGCGTAGATGACCGAAACTCTTTCGGAAACTCCCACTACAGATGTGTGGCGTTCTGCAACACCAATTGAGAGAATGTGCAGTAGCGACCATAAGCCACAGGCGTATCCTTCATTTGCATCAGCTCCGCATCTGGTGCTCCAGGTTGTGTCCGCTTCTAGATCCACATGTCGCGAAATCACCTTCCGCAACCCTTCTTCACTAGTGATTGCATTAGCATAATCCATCCTTAGATCCTCGGCTAAGTCATGCACTTTTGATTCAGGTGGATAGGTCCATCGTATCAAATCAATAAATTCAGAAAGTGCTCTCGATGTGTCAGGCGGTAGAGGACTCCCAGGTGTGTATTGGGAGTAGAGAGAAGAAGTAAGAGTGGCAATGAGAGAGGCCATGGCATCGTGAAATACTTGCTCAGATAATGGGATATGCATATTGGAAGAAGCGCTGGAAGGTCTGCCATGGAGGTGAATCACCGGAGAATTTTCGTAAGCATCGCTGTCCCTCACTCCCTGTTTGACAAATAAAGCTTCGGCGTTTGTCCCTTTCACGGCATCCAACGGAATGCCCATGACTTGAGCTAAGTATTCGACTTTCAGCTCGACATCCGTAGATATATCCTTCTTGGATCCAATCGCACTATCGGTGCTGCCTGGTAGAGTAATTTCTTTCCCATCAATCCGACCGCTCTTCAGGCCAATGATTTTTGGAACGCTTCTGACATGGAACCCATTTTCGCACACCTCTCTATACACGCCACAATTTACAGCATGAAATTCAACCGGCATTCTACTCGAACGCCTCTTAATTCCCCTCGCCAAGCCTACGTAGACAGGTTGCAACGATTGACAGTGAGGAGAGGAAGGGTGGTAGAATTGAATTATTCTCGGCCATGTCACCTCAAGAACAAACGAAGGTGTGAGTGACGCGGACTCATCCTCCGTTGGCAAGTACTCAATTATCGGGTGTGATTGTTTCGTGTTGTAGAGAAAGTTTATCGGACGTCCACTTTCGTCTATGGATGAAATGAGTCTTTCGTTAATTCTCTGCCGATCGAACCGTTCTCTATTCTCGGGCTTACTTTGATCGTGAAGCAACTGCTGCTGCTGCGGATGCTGCGGCTGCTGCTGCTGTGATTTCCGTGGCTTGGTTGCTCTCGGGAATAGCTGTCGCTCGAACTGCTCCTGCTGCGCAAGGAGGTTTTGCTTCTGCTCCTTTGGGCGTTTCGCTTTCATGATCTCACGGCGGCGGAACGAAGTGGCGGATGGATGAGACGGGTAGGTGGCGTGGAATCGGACGGGCGGGGTTCGGAGGGCGGGGGCGAGTTTTTAGGGGGGACCTCCTGGCTCGGAGGGAAATTTACGATCGACCTCTGAAGAGACACCTACCCACCACATAGAGGGAGTCTACAAGAGCACAATAAAACTCGCCAGAAACTCGGGAGGAGTTGAGAGAATTCGGACGACAATAATCTATGGAAGATATTGACAAAGTAAGGAATTATCAGGCTCATCTCCTCGTCTGCAATGCATAGAAAGAATCGCATCCTTCGACGTGACCACGCGGCGATAACTCCTGGCGTCGTCCGCTTCCTAGTGATCGCTCTCATCTTCGCCATCTGTTGTGTCGCAGAAGACGGTGGAAAGGATGGAGCTTCGAAAACTGGCAGATCAAATGATGAAGCAGCAGCTCGGGATGAATGGTATGCCGATGACCCATACATGCCGACTGATGATTACTTCATTCAACAAATACAAGAGGAAATAGATGCCGAGCGAAACGAAAACAATTACAGGAACGAAAGTATAAGATCCCGTTTGCGCCAAATGCTTATGTACTTTGTGGCTAGCTCGGTATCAATATTGGGATTTTCATCCGCGGTACTCTGCACGTCAATGTTTCTCTACGATTTGAGGATGGAGATTTTGATGCGTCGATATGCACGCAAGGGTGTAGTAGTAGACGGTCGCATTTTGGCCTCTGATCCAGACATAGAAGAGACTATGAAGACAGCAAATGCAGTGAAGCATCATCCTAAAATTCAAAACAATGATAGCTATTCAATCATGACTGATGACGAGAGTTATCAAGCTGGAAGTAGGAGTGTGCACAGCTTTAGCGTTAGATCAGGAGCGAACGAAGTCGAGGAAGGACAGAAGAGGGACATGATGGAAGAGAAGGAATGGCCGGATCCCGTTGGCAGTGAAGTCAGTTTCGCGGATGGTTCGAACCTATCTTCTACAGCCAAATCAAGGCCGAAATACATTGCAAAAGCTGTGACTTCTGAGAGGAAGCAAATGCTATCAGATATGAGGTTTCATGTTATTGTGGAGTACGATGATGTATCCTATCATGATGCCATCAGCCAATTTTCGTCTGAAATAATACGCAAAAGTCTCTGGATTGTGGGTGAGGACGTAGAAGGGACGAGTAACAATTTCTCCACCCCGGTGGTGAAGCTATATGTACTTCAGGATAAACCAAAGAGCGGGTATCCATGTGGAGAAGTTCGTCGAGCACGCAGTTGGCAAAAAAGATTTTCGTTCAAAGTGCATATCATGTTGGGCGTTTTCTTCGTGATATTTGGGGCCATCGTGGCTAAGAATATGCTGTCGCCCGCACTCTTCCTTCTCTACATTGGACTTTCACTTCTCCAGGTGCCATTCGTGAACTGCTTCCTTCAAAAGTCATTTTCCAAGTTATTATCACAAACATATCTCGAAGATGGTTATAAAATGCCCTCTAAACTTGCAAAGAAGTCTATGGACAAACAAAAGATGATGACTGCTCTAAAACAAGGCACTTCCTTTGGTTATTTGCAGTGAGGCTGATAATGGACAGTTTTGTTCAAAGAATTTGTATTCCAAAGACAGATATAAGTTGTACACTTACTTGTAATTCTTTGCAAAATTTTGTCATAGGCAGCGAATTTTAGAATGGCACAAACGTGAACATATTTGCTTGTCTCTCATAAATGTGAAAGTGTGGCAAGGGCAAGGGTCAGGGTTGGGCATAAGAGGGTTTCTGTAACCAAAACATTCAACCACACTGCTTCTTTTCAAGATTCATACAAAGTAGTATGTTCCTAGACAAGTTCATCACATCAAGTTACCTTCTTGCCGGAGGGCTCACCCTGAGCTTCTGACAAGGCAATTTTGTCTGTGAATGTTTTCCTCTTAATTTGTGAAGCTCTGATTGTCAGATCCAAGAATCCAGTTGCCAAGCACAGCCCTTCTACTATGAAGCATTGACAATTAGATTTAGATGAGTATTTGTTATTAGTGACACTGTGTCAATAGGTAACATCCCAATTGACAGAGAAGAAGACATTGCCAGAAGCAATACCTGCAAATATAATTTTTGTGGTGCCAAAAGTCTCAAGTACTACCCATTATGATTATGACTAATATGAGACGAGAAACAAGATGGACATCAAGCAGAATATCTGTGCAACAAACTTAGAGCGGATGATTTTGTCCCCAGGTCGACACTGGATTGGGTGCAAAAATGATGGGGAATATAGGGCGCCCCCAATTGTTTTCGCATGACCACTCACTTTCTTGTAATCGGTGATTTAATCCTACATACTGTTATGTATGCAGCGCCATTAACTAAGTAGTAGTTACCTTCCGAAACTACTCGACAAACAGGCGCAGGACAGACAAAAACACAAAAGTGCTTTGGGAAACACTTTTGTGTATGGTACCATACAATCCATGCTGATTGTCAGGAGAGTAATATCAGGGATGGGTCCAGCTACAGCAAGCCTCTGAAATGCATGACGGATGCAATTTCTGTCCTGAATTGGATCCATCACCTGGAACGAAGTCGGGATGGCATCGAGGGGGGAGGGGGGACGGTAGCAGTCCCACAACCGTTGTTGCTTAGATGGACTCATGGCACCCTGATTGCGCAGATCATAGCCCAGCGCTATTTGGACTTGCTTTCAAAATAGATCCTGTGAGTTCACACTTTTAGTTCTTTTTCTTTCTTATGGTACCCGTGTGCGAACCTCCTCTGTTCAATCAAGGTTTTACGATGTCCAATTTATGCCCCCCTCTGCCAACACTCCACGGAACACTCAATCATCATCATTGACAAGTGTTTATCAACCTACAACCCAAACGTGAGGTACTCCATCCCACCTTCAGTCGCCAGCAACATCGAGGATGAGGATGACAACTTCCCCCTTCACCTGATGACGGCCCCAGACCGAGTATGATGGTGCATGTAGAACTTCCCGAGCATTGGCGACGGCGGCAATGATGAGGCGCGCATATTACCCCCACGTCTGTGACTGTGAGACACTTCTTTGCCTATGCTGCGTTTGTTAGCAATCCCATCAAGGTGAAGTCGCAAAACCTGCACCAGTTGAAGAAAGTGAGTGGTCGCGCCAAACAAAGCGGGGGCGCCCTATTCCCCCTTTTTTCCCCAACCGTGTCTTCCTGCTTCCGGAACATCCGGCAGCCGCCGGCAGCTATCTGCAATACGTGTTTTTTTTTTCATCGCCTGCCCCTGGGTTGTTGTTCACGCAGATCGGCTCACCTCCGGCCCCGGGCGGGCGGGGGTCGTCTCTTTTCGACGTCAGCCAATATCTCGCGGGTTTCAGCAGTACGTGTTTCCAGTTTTTTCTTTTATTCGCTCCCCAACTCTTGGTGGGTGGTCCCCTCGGATGCTCGACCAACTCATAACTTTCTAAAATAATGACAGGTTACAGAGCTGCAGCCCTCCTTTCCGTCTTGGCATCCAGCCATGCCTTCGCCCCCGCCCCCGCGTATCGACCAACGACCCAACTATCCGCCGTGGCCGCCGACACGATCACATTCGCGAAGGTCGACGAACGCACAGGCAAACCCACTGGAACATCCTTCCTCCCCGCCGACGCCGTTGAACGCGCGGCCGTTGGCAACCCGATCGAAAAGGTAAAGCTCGCGAAGGACGGCACCTCCGCGTTCGTCGACGTATACGAGTATGCCGCCAAGTTCCGAGCCGGCGAGATGACGTGGGAGGAGGTCGAGAGTGCGGACATGAACTCCCGCCTCAAGTACGTGGGCATGCTCCATCGCGACAAGCGAACGCCGGGTCAGTTCATGATGCGACTCAAGGTTCCGAACGGCATCGTCAGTTCGGACCAGATGAGGTTCTACGCCGATTGCGTCGAGAGGTACGGCGAGGAGAAGGGTGTCGTGGACATAACAACGCGGCAGAACATACAGCTGCGAGGGGTCAAAATCGAGGACGCGGCCGACATCATAGACGGCCTGCACGCGCGGAATCAGACGAGCTTCCAGAGCGCGCTGGACAGCGTTCGCAACATGGTCGGAAGTCCCCTCGCGGGCATCGACGACATGGAGATGGTCGACACGAGAGAGCTATGCAACGCCCTAAACGACCTCGTTAGCCTCGACCCGGTAACGCAAACTAGGGGCAACCCGATGTGGGGCAATCTTCCCCGAAAGTTCAACGTGGCGATATCCGGCAGTCGCGACGATTATGCGCACACGCACATCAACGACATCGGCCTCGTGCCCACCCCCCATGCCACCACGGGCGCCATGGGCTTCAACGTCGTCCTCGGAGGATACATGTCAATCAAGAGAGTGGCTGAATCCATCCCGTCCGGCCTTTGGATCCACGCCGATCGCGAATCGGTGGTGACACTCACCGAGGCGATCTTACGCATTTTCCGCGATGAGGGCAGCCGCGGCGACCGACAGAAGGCGCGTCTCATCTGGCTCGTCGAACAATACGGCGTGGAGGAGTTCAAGAAGGCGGTCATCAAGGAGATCAATTCGTACGGGCGCGGTGTGACTGTGCAGGATTCCCAGCCCGGTCCGACCGAGCCTTTCGAACGGAGGGAGTTGCTCGGCGTGCACAAACAGAAGCAGGAGGGTAAGTCGCGTGTTGGCATCCTCGTCCCAACCGGTCGTCTATCGGTGAAGGAATGTCGTCAGATTGCCGATATGGCCGATAAATACTCCGCTGGCGAAATCCGATTGACCGTCGAACAGAACATTATACTTCCCAATGTCGATGATGGCAAGGTAGCTGCTTTGTTGAAGGAGGATGCACTTGAGGGTACAAGACTTAAAGTCAACCCTGGTTTCATCGAAGGAAATGTTGTTAGTTGCACGGGCGCGCAGTTTTGCGGACTAGCTTTGATAGAGACGAAGGCTCAAGCCGAATCAGTCGCCAAGAAGCTTGAGGAATTGGTTACTGTCAATAGACCTATTCGTATCCACTGGACTGGATGGTGAGTTCATGTTTATTCATTAGTTCAGATATCTCATTCAAGCCAACAGTTTAACTAAAATCTCGTTCAAAACTTGACCCTCTGTCAACTTCTTGCAGTCCTAACAGCTGTGGACAAGTCCAGGTGGCTGACATAGGTATCATGGGAGGACCCGCCCGAAGGCTCGACGAGGAAACTGGCAAGATGATGGCAGTTCCAGGGTGCAAAATATTTGTCGGCGGGAGGATTGGCGAGGATGCACATTTGTCATTAGAACCATTTAAGTCTGGAATACCGTTGGACGATGAGTTTCTCATCCCGGAGTTAGTGCAAATTCTCAAAAACGAGTTCGGTGCCGTAGATAAGAAGATTCGCAAACGCGACAAGGTCAAGAAGATGTTAGGCATGACATAATGCGACAGCACTATGCGCTATAGTCGAATGCAATAGATTGACACGTTGGCCATAATGACTCCAATAATTCCGCTCTTTATTAATAATTAACTATTCTGTCAAACGACTCACGCTGAGCTGCTAACTGGGTGATCTTGTCCATCTCATCATTGGACAAGGTAAAATCAAACACATTCAAATCCTCTTCGAAGTGGCTCCTCTTTTTACTCTGAGTGGAAAAGGCAGCTCCATTCTGTACAATCCATCGCAATCCCACTTGTGCTGAACTCTTACCATAATTCTTTCCAATAACGTCCAATACGTCGCCATAGCGAGGCAGCACGCGGGACAGCGGAGACCAAGATTGTACCAAGATGCCACGTTTTGCATTGTACTCCAACATCCCTTTGGGATGATTCGCCACCGAATATGGTAGCTGATTGACAGTCGGTTTGGTAGCATCCTGATTCGCTAATATCGCGTCGAGCTGAGACGGGCTGAAATTCGATACCGCCAAATCATCCACAGTTTTGTCCTTCGATGTCATTTCTTCAAATGCCCTCCACTGGCCCCGAATGCTCTCGTCGTTCGGTCCCGGATAATCGAGCATGATCATATCGAGCTTATCAATGTTGCCAGCAGCCATAGCTGCCATGTTTTCGAGGCATCCCTGCTTAGTCTTTTCAAATGCCGCAACTTCTCCACTCACTCTGTTGGATAGGACAGTTCCACTGGTCAGGCGGAGAGGATCCAGTTAGTGTCCGCGAAGTGAATGATAAACATGATATAATTACCACCTAGCGAGAAATATTATAAGTCTTACCAAATGTACAGCTCATCACGGGGGATGCCCGAAGCCTTCACTGCCTTTGTCACCCCAAAGTGCAGATAATGATTGTGTCAAAAAGTTACATTAAATGCACATGCGTAAATATGTGTCATCGAGAATTCACCTTTGCAAATCCTCGTTGATTACCCGCCAGCACACTTGCGAAAAAGTTTCGATACCCAACTTCCAGGGCAGTAAGCGTTAGCCTGTAGGCTGTGTCGTCGTCATAGACTTGCAGACCAAACGACGCCAGCGGAAAAGCTTTTTTGTTCTTGCTATTCAGTGTGACTTTCCCAATAGATTCATCTGATGCATTTGCAGCCGCCGCTGGTATCAACGAAGAGGTGCTAGAGTATGCAACGGTCGCGGTGGAGGATGCGATCAATGTCGACACAACCGATCGACGGGATATTTCATTTGAAGAGATGATGGTTGATGGGAGATGCAGAGCTGAGGCGATGACCGGCAACAGAACCAAAGCAGTCTTGACCATCATGTTCATTCCGCTTGTGATGTGATAATGTGGCTATGTACTTAGGTAGCTACGTACATAAAGTAGATACGTAGAGTAGAAGATGTTTTACTCTAGGTAGGTATTGTATGTAAGTAGTTGTTACTGTACCTAGTAATTATGTAGAGTATGTACCTAGAGTACTCTATGTTTAGAGTACGTATGGTACTTGGTTTGTGCCGGATGCCGCGCCTTCTCTAGGTGATAGCTCCACCAGCCCCAAGCCCAGCTGCAACATCCATTCACTCCTTTTACCATCGCATCATCTGCATCATCATCGACTGAGACATGACACTTGAACTTCTTCAACAAACCGATCCCTAACACTTGATTTTTCCATTTTTGCCACAGCCCAACATGATGAAGTCTGTTTTGGCAGTTTGCATCGCAGGCCTGTCGATAGCTGCCTCATTCCAAGTCAGCCCGCATCACCATGCGATCCTTCGACGTGATGTGATGCAACTGAAGTCCGCAGTCGAACTGAGCTCGATCGATGAAATGTGCATCGAAAACGTAGCCGAGTTCTGTCTCCACGAGGCCTGCGACATCGAAGAGTACGAGGCGCTGATAAATCAGTTGGAACAGCAAAAGGAGCACTTCATCAAGCACGTCGCCACCGTCGAGAGCCTTCTAGTCCGCCTCAAGGACTCCAATCATCCCGAGCACGATCCCAACGATGTAAAGTTGCTTATTGAAGGTATCAAAGAAACGTTAGCCAATCCTCCTTCTTTGTCTATCAATGGTGCAACTGAGGCTCTGTAGATAGTCTCTTTGTTACCTGATCAACAAAAGGGCTCAATCAGGTGTCATGCTCATACCTGAGCGTAATGCCTGAGTGTCCCTCCATCGCCAACAGATGAACATGTAACTGTTTTCTTAGTGATAGTCTGTGCACTATAATCTAATGGATCTGTTCGTTCGGTTACAATAATTGCAACCTTAGGAACTGGGAGTAATTTCATCATTGTTTGTTGTTTTAAGACCTTCATTCTGCCGGAAGTTGGGCGGTCGTCAATGTTTCCATAAATTGCGTGGAAGTTACACAGCTAACACTAGAGAGAAGTTTTCTACATTCATTTAGCAGGCATGGTACTATGGGCCTAAACATGATTTTGTTCGAAAGAATAATTTATCAAACGGTAATCGTACCATCGTTGGCACAATTGATTTCTAATCACTTTTTCAACTTCCCCCGGACCAAACTTTCTATAAGTTCGCAATGAAAGACGATCTACCCCCGCACTGGGACACCAGCCTTCTTTTCAGTAACGTATGCAAAGTTCTCGGATACCTTGTCCCAGTTCACGACATTCCACCAGTTCGAAACGTACTCGGGCCTGCGGTTTTGGTACTTGAGGTAGTAAGCGTGTTCCCAGACGTCGAGGCCAAGGATGGGGAACATGACCGAGTCAGCGACGCCCTTCATCAGAGGGTTGTCCTGGTTGGGCGTGCCCACGAGCTTCAACTCATCCCCGGAGACGCAGATCCAAACCCATCCCGAACCAAAGAGAGCACCGGGCGCGGCACGCGCCTCGAACGCGGCCTTCATCTCGTCCAGAGATCCGAAGGATTTATTGATGGCAGCCTCGAGCGCCGCGCTGGGCTTTGTCTTCTTGGCTTCGTCAGGTGGGGCCATTTCATCCCAGAAGAAGGCGTGGTTGTAGTGTCCACCACCGTTGTTGCGGACGGCGGGTCCCGCCTCGAGAGCGTTGAGTTGCAGGGCGACGATGTCCACCTCATCTTTACCCTCGGTTGCCTTGTTGATGTTTGCGACATATGTGGCGTGGTGCTTGTCGTGGTGGATCTTCATGGTGGGCGCATCGATGTAGGGTTCGAGGGCCTCGAATGGATAATTCAGATCGGGCACAGCGTAGGCGTTGGCAGCCGCTGGCGCAGCGATGGCAGTTGCGATGGCTGCACCCTTTTGCAAGATTTCTCGGCGAGAGTTGGACCCCGTCTCTGCCCAGATCGGCGCAGATGCACAAGAGACCGGCGTGAGAAAAGAGATTCAAGACATCAACGGCGGCACAAAACCGCCAGTGTCACTTCACCAACAAAACTCACGAGCTTTCATGGTCATTGAAAAGCCAGACGCCGAGCCCACAATGAAGGCAGATAGAACTAAGGATAGTTTGGACATGGTGGATGTCTTTTGTGATGAGTAATTGCGGTAGGACGTAGATTTGGTGCAGGGGCCTTGGTTGTGCGGTCTTCGATGAATGTGGTGTTGATGGATTTCTTTTGATTTTGAGGAAGATGTCACCTCAAATATGTATCTTGCGGGCTTGCCCACAAGAATATTGCGGACTGCCCGCTCATAAAGGTGTTTGCAACGCAACACGCAACGGAGACCCAAATTAAGAGGAAGAAACAAAAAGAAAAAAGCCGCCTCCGGCCAACGACCACAATAAAACGATTAAGAAACGAAGATCTTTCGTCCGACGCGCCTCTTAGCTCCAAGCTAACCAGTTTCCTACTGGCAACACAGATGGCTGACGCGGAATACACCAAAATGCCTGTACAGTCGCGACCAACAGTATCCACGTCGTCCTCCCGAGTAGGAGGCGGCAGCTTACGAGGCTCCTCGTCTCTCCCCTACTCGTCCTCCCAACTCTCTCCGACGCTTACCCCGCAACAATACCTACAACGGATGGTAGACATGCAGCAGATGGACCTCCAGAGCGCCATCGATCAGATGCGCACATTGCTGTCGCTCTACCCCCAACGAGTCTACAAAATGGCGTACTACCGAAAACAGACCAAGAATCACTGGGCCCGGGACGATCCCGCATTTTGTTTCGTCCAGGTCATCATGATCGTCGCTTTCAGCATCGCGTACGGATTCGCGTTCCGCTTATCTTCCCTCTCGGCCGTGTTGGGATTCGTTGCCAAGAGCGTCTTGATTCATTGGTTGGGATTCGGGGTCTTCGTCGCGAGCGTGGGTAGGCTGGTCGCTAATCAGCATCTGATGACGTCGGAAAGGAGTCCAAGTCACGTAAAGCAGGATGTTGAGTGGTTGTACGCATTTGATGTCCATTGCAATGCGTTCGTCCCGCTGTTCGTTCTCCTTTGTAAGTTAATTATGCTTTTGTCATTATGAGGGTGGGGGGGGTTGCACGGACAACGGACATGGATTTACGATGGAAGGCGTTGGAGAGCCTCTTTATACCAGTTTGCCAACATCCTAATCATTCATTCTGTGGCNGATTTACGATGGAAGGCGTTGGAGAGCCTCTTTATACCAGTTTGCCAACATCCTAATCATTCATTCTGTGGCTGCATCTATTCATGCTCATGCACATTCAAATTTTCAGACGTCGTACAATTCTTCCTGTTACCGCTAGTCTTGGGGACATCCCTCCTTTCGATGGGGTTTTCCAATACTTTATATGCTGCTGCATTCGGATAGTATTTCTACATAACAGATTTTGGCTATAGAGGTGAGATATATTTCTTTCTTGGCATTCATTGATGCAATGTGTCTGTGGGCTGTCGTTAATGTCATTTTTCATGCAGTGCTGAAATGAATATTCACCGACCGATGATAAAAGCACTTCCATTTCTCTCTAATACTGAAGTGTTTCTATTTCCAGTAGCGGCAATATTAGCGGTCTATGTCTTCAATTTTGTCGTGTATCCCTTCGGTCTGGGGTGGAATGCGTCTAGAATAGTTGCCTATATTTACTTCGAGATTTAAGAATTCGAATGATGATGGTGGTGGGGGGGAGGGTGCTTGCTGGAAAAGTACAGAACAAAAAATAGAATCAAGCGGAATGCGTTTGGTGCCAGGGAAGGGGGTGATTTTAGTGAGGAAGACTCTGTTAATCATTTGCATTATTGAATCTATTTAGAGGAATAAAATTGTCGTCTATGCGTGTAGCACGTGCTGGGGTCTCTCGTCTCTCTCGCAAGTGGAGCATTTTACGCGTTAAAACTCGTAGTCCTGCGTTCAAGATATTCTCTACTCTAATTCCTTAGCACCCCAATGGCGGGAGAAGTCCGACCTCCGAGTCATCCGTCCAGCAAGTAGGTGACTTCGGCTCCTCATCTTCTCCCCAACTCAAGGAAACAATGGCAGCAGCCCCCCTTTCTCCCGCGAGGTCGGCGACGCCACTTCCCTCCCCGTCCACATTCCTCAGCCCGCGCGTCAACGCCGAGCTTGACTATGCAATCGAGGAGCTCTTCCTCTCGGGAGACGACATCACGACAGCACTATCGCCTGCGTCTCCCGCCGGGCGGGAGACCACTGCTCCGACGACGGCGGCGACCGGATCGTTGTTCGCGGAATTCCGATGGCCGCCGCCGCCGCCCCTGACGAACGCGGTTCACATGGAGGTCCAGGAGAATGCCAGACTCTCCACGTTCAATTTGCAAATCGACAGGTCGAGCACCTCGTGGCGCACACCCGCGTTCCGCGGACGCAGATCCGCGGCGATGGTGCCAGGCGCCAAGCGACCGTTGCCAAAATCGTTTTCTATCGGGGGCGGCGATCCCGACGGCCGTGAGGCGTCGCCCAAGCTGCCCAAGCTCGAACGCGAGACGATGACGATGGCGGCGGGAGGGAGCGACGACGATGAGGGGCGTCGCGCTCGCGGCCTCTCTATGGAGTCGGCCGCGTTCGACGATATTATGCGCATCGAGGATGATGACATGAATCTTTTCGAGTGGTTTATGGACGGGGAGGATCGGTCGATCGCCGCGCTCGCATATAGCTTCTCGGCCGAGACTGTCTGATCACGGCGGAAATGGGCAATTGTAGAGAAAATGTTGGGAACGTTGGCATCCTGTCGAACAGCAGCAACCGACAGGATTTTAATTTCCCATCTGCGACGAGGTAACATCATCCGATGAGCAATATGTGGATTCCGTACAACAGGGCGAAACCCCTTCCCATTCCGGTGTTGAAAAGACCGTCTCCTCCCAGACGTGAAAAAACGCTTGCAAGGGAATCTACAGAGGTCGTAATCGGGGAGTCGACCGCTTTGACTTTGGCGGCCGCCTCGAACGGGAGAATAGATCGCAAGACGGCTGCGGTGGAACAGTCAGTCCTATCGCAGCATAACGCCGCCGCTCCCCTCTCGACGCAAACGAGCGCATTGCAACCATCGCTTTCGCCTAAATCGGGCCTCAATCCACTATCATCGGCTGTAATTGAAACCCGGGTCCGCGCCCACCCCACGAGTGCTTGGCGCCCCGCCGCTTCCGCCACGAAATAGTGATGGATCGGCATCATCGACTGGCGAGCCTGGAGTCAAGCGGCTACCACATCGATGGCCTCCGCCACCGGGAAATCCCGTCCCCGCCTTGTTACAGGATACGTCTAGACAATATGCGTTGTTGCATGCGGCCGCGTACTCCATACCAAAAGCATCCATAACTAACGCCACCATGCAGAGATCCAAGTTTGGTTTCGGCGGGGATCACAAAGTCCCTTCGGTACCGGGTCCGCCTCCTAATTCTGTTAAGGCGGCCGTTCTCAGCAAGGCGACTTCTCTATCTACCGTTCCGTCGCGCCCGCCACCACCTTCCATCATTCCCCCGCGACCGTCGCCATCGGCTGCAGCCGCCGGAAAGCCCACGCATCCATCATCAGCCTTTCCGTTGTACAAGCCGTTGTGTCCGCAAAGAAGCAATAATCCTATGTATCCTTTGTTGCCTAACAACGTCGGATCCGTCGTCGCCTATGAACGCAAGAAACTGCGCGCCAAGGATGCACGAGTCCAACTAAACGAGGCGATCGACAAACTTGCCGTGGCGATCGATTTGGCCGGGTCGCAATCCAAGGAGCGCTTCAATTGCGTGGTGAAAATCACGAATTGTTCCAACCCGCACGTCACCACTCCCGCCGGGCCATCAACCACCCCAACCCCACCTTTACATCCTCTGGCGAAGTTAATGGACGACACGATACAGCAGGCCTCGACTGCCAAGAAGTGGGATCGGCCGAGCTTCATCGGATTGTCGGCAACGATCATCAATAGCCTGAACGCACAGTGTGAAAGCCTCATGAGGGAGGTGGCTGAGCTGCGGTGTACTGCAGGAAGGGACAGCGTGAGCATGGTCAGCACCCGTCATTTGTCAAGTGATCTTTCCTCTTTGGGTAGGTCTAGCAGTTTTGAGAGAGAGAATGGAGTGCATGCCCACTATGGTATTAGTGGTGATCAAGCAGCCGTATCTGGGCATGCATTGAGGTCGGAAAAGTCGGATTCTTCGATCGACGCGAATACCACAGATAATTATGAGGAACAGCTAACCCATGCAGTGCAAAATACAATTGGAACCACCAGTCTTCTTCAAAATATCGCCTCATTTATGGACCCGTCATCCCTGTGCAAATGCCTCTGCACGTCAAAGCGATGGAGGTCGCAACACATATTCGAAAATGCAGATATCTGGCTTAATTTATGCATCAAGAGATTTGGCGTGTCAGCCGTGCGAAAGTGGCAGGATAGTGATCATGACGAAGATGGTGTGACGGAGAAGCACAATGATTTTAGCTTTGCGAACTTCAATATGTATCGGCATATGGCCGAAATGAATGTCAAGCCATTTTGTCCAATGGAAGGGACGTTGTTCTTGGGAGGAGCAACATCGGACGGCATGGTCGGCTGCTGGGTCTCCCTTGTGGATCGAAGCAACGGCGAAACTTCGCGAAGCGTCATGCAGAAAAAAATCAATGGTGACAAGGCGACGGAATCCTATGCGCCTCTGCCCGTGGTGGAGTTGCGACTGCTCGTCCAAAACACGGGGTATTCTAGGGGAGTGATCGTCGTTCCCAATCAACAATTTACCGTCGATGCCTCTACTCGAAGGAAGGGCGAGAAAATGCTTGAGATTTCGGGCGATAATAGGTTCAAGGCGCATGTCTTGCATAACGAGAAGAGTGCATTTTTGGGCGACCTGGACTCTCGGGAACTCAAATCGCTCAGCCACGAAATGTGTCACTTACGCCTCTTCGAGTCGGCCGTTTTGTCTATTCACATTCATGCAAGAGGATGTTCAACAACAGCCAAATTTTGTAGTCGGTCAAAGAGGATGCAGTTTCTGTATTGTATTGATGGGACTACTCGTCCACTTGCTATTCCATTTCAAAGTTGCTGATAATTCATTACTAATAACTTTACCATCAAATTCCTACTGTTTTGCTCCAGCCTTCAACTTCGCCCTCATAGCCATCTTCTTGTCCATCCTCTCAAAATCTTCTATTGATTGATTACATAGCTTGACATTATCCTCACACTCCTGCATCCCGCTCTTCATGAACCAGTATGCACCAGTCACAACCGTGTGCCACAGGATGACCGCAGGGAATTGATGTCTTTTATCATCTACATCGACCATGTCTAGATCCTCCCCCCCGCGACACCCCACCTGCCTCGAGTTAAAGAATAATCCCACGCAAAGCGGAGCCAGTGCGGTGGATAGCGCGTACGGCCAGCTGTCCAACTCCAGACCAGTGTGGTACCCGAGGGCTAGGAAGTACGACAATAAACCAGAAATGACGACCCCCGTCAACTCGCAGTAAGAGTCGCCGAAAAGGATTTTGATCGCTTCGACGCCGGTCACGGCCATCCCCTTACGGTCCTTGATCTCGCGTATGCACGCGGATAGCGAAGACTGCAGCTGGTACATTGTCACGAACACGACCAGCAGGGAGAACCTGAACAGCTGGGCTCGCCACGCCGAGTGTAAATCGGCGGTGCGGTCGCGAGAAACGATGAGTCTGGCATGGGCGCTTCGCATCTGCTCGAGGGGGGTGGGTTGATTTCCCTCGGTGGTGGAGTCCCGCGACGACGTCGCCGGTGCGACGCTCTTTTTGCCGCGCCTCTGCTTAAGGTCCATTGTGTTGGAGTCCTTTTTTTTTGCGCTTTTGGGCGCGCGAATTTTGGTTCGGCGGTAAGGGGGATGATTATCGAGCGTCCTTTGGGCCCGTCCTGCGTCCTGCGTCCTTCAAAATTCACTTTCCACGGACGCAGGACGCAGGACAGGACCCTTTCAAGGTTATCAGCCCAAAAAAACTCCCCTCCTCCCCCCCGCGCGACGACGACGACGATCCGGCGGCGAGGAGGACGTCGATGGCGTCGTCCCGCTCCCAAAATTCTTCTCCCCGACGACGACTGTCGTCGACATACCCCAGAAACATTGAATTGGGAATTGATTGTAAAATTTAAGAAGGGCAATTATGGAATTGCAATTATGAGACTCAGGCAATCAATTGTCAATTGCAATTAATTGCAATTAATTGTTAAATTGACATAATTGCCATAGAAACCGAGACGGAGCGCATCACACTGCCAATACCTCTCTGATCTCTTGCGCTTCACAGCGGAGTAATATGGTAGCGAATTTGAGGTTCCGTCACAGAGAGCACCTTGCGATGGAATGAAAATAATAGCACTGCTGATTGTTATATGGAAGGAAGAGCGCTGCAGCGCAGCAGTGCCACAGCGGAGTGGCAGCGGCGTGGCAGGAAGCAGCGGCGTGGCAGCGCAGAGTAGGGAGTAAGAAAATCTTCTTCAAAAAGGTTTCTCTGAGCACCATCCCAGTAAGAAACCTAGTGCACATGACCGTCTGTAACCTATGTGCATTTGCAACTGTCTGTGCCCTGGTTGCGTGGCGCGCACATGAATGAGGCGCGCAGGCAGTTGATGAATTCTGTGCCGGCAAATGAGGCATAAGAGGGGGGGTCGATGGATTCTCTTTATTCATGTCGTGTCAGAATTTCATGGACACACAGCCAAAAATGCCTGCGAAAGACTGAGTCTTTTGAGGGATCGTTTGAGGGATTGCGCGTCAGTCCCGTTGAGTCTTTCGGGGAGGGGGAGCGCGCTGAGTCTTTTGGGGAGGGCGAGCGCATTGAGTCTTTTGGTGGAGGACGATTGCGCCTCGTGTCATAGTCCGTTCTCGCTCTCCCTCCCAATCGGACTAAAGTACGATATCTACTCTATCTACTAGTTCCCGCCAAAGAATTGGCAATTTCTGCAATTAATTGCAATTACTGGAAGGGGTGCAATTCATTGATATTGCAATTAATTGCAATTAATTGTATTGGGCAATTCAATGTTTTGGGGGTATGGTCGTCGATGGCGTCGTCGGTCGACAGCCGCGGCTCGACGCTGCTGCGCGAGATGATATCGAAATCCCGATGCACAAGCGACGAAACGGAATTATTTTTCTCTTGTTAGCTCCTTTGTGCTCTGTGAACTCATTACACCACCACAAACAAGAATCATACGTCTTAGCTGTGTTGTAGACTAAGAATTCAAGGAGTTCATTAAAGTCCTGGCTAAACTGGAAAAAATCATTATTGTGTTCTGCCATTGAACGTTAAGCAGCTCGGTCGAGTACGCCCTCGCCTCGTTTCCGGGGGTCATGCGGAGCCTGTGCAACGCCGCCTCCCGGGTCTGTATCTCGTGCAGCAGCGCCGTGTATGACACCCTGGCGTTGTGCCTGTGACCGAGGGCGAGCCTCACCCCCTGCACGACGCGGAGGTAATCGCGCAGCGGCTC
>JALLAZ010000154.1:0-20897 GCA_036939755.1 Stephanodiscus triporus
GGCGGCGAGGGGGGATTTGTGGACATGGCGGTGATATCTATTTTTTTTTTCCTCGCGGCGCTCTATTTTTTGGAGGGAGGGCGCGAAAAATAAGGAAGAGAGCAAAAAAGTGAATGGACCCTAGAGCTTTTAGTACGCTGCCACATTAGCGATGGGTCAATGTTTTAGCGACAGCGGACTAAAGGCAAGAAAATTGTTAGTGTGGTGGTGGTGAGCTAAAAAATTCTCAATTATTACCCAACTCGTAGTAGCACCAAGACAAGTACTCGTATCGTACGATACATTATTTTTGTGCCTCCTTTCGTTTTGGCGCGGCCGTTGGTTTTATTTTTTACTCAATTTTTTAATTTTTACCATATAATATTTGGGAAATTTGAAATTTGACTCTTTCTACTCTAAAAGAGTCC
The DNA here is from genome assembly GCA_036939755.1 of Stephanodiscus triporus. Taxonomy (NCBI): domain Eukaryota; phylum Bacillariophyta; class Thalassiosirophyceae; order Thalassiosirales; family Thalassiosiraceae; genus Stephanodiscus; species Stephanodiscus triporus. The sequence goes on from JALLAZ010000154.1 coordinate 408, forward strand.
GATTGGAGCATACTTTAAAAATCCCTTCTTAAAAAGTCCAACTTTCGCCTTCATTTTGTCTGGAAAATCAAATTCTTGTCCTAAAAGTGCGATGCTTTTTAAACTGGCGGGCGGTCGGACGGCGGGGGTCGACTCTCTCTCATAAAACATAAAAACTTGCTTGTCACGAGCAAGTCGATTTCTCTTGCTCTTATTTTCGTCGTCGGATAACTCATCGGAATCATGCGCGGTGAGTTCCGTCGTTTTATGCGAGGGTTGGGTTTGATGTGGGGTTGGGTTTGGACACGCTTCGCGTCGGTTTTTGGCGTCCTTTTTCTTTGTTGGCGATCTGGACGTCGCGCCGGACTATTTTCAATTGGGGGATGTGGCACGCCCTCGAATGGCGTCATCCCTCATCCCAATTCGTTCATTCCTCCGCTCAGTGGGGAGAATGGCATTCTCTCTTTTTCGCCGTCTTGTTGGATTCTCCGCCGTCAATGGCTATCTTCGATTTCTGTGCCGAACCAATGCCGCGCCTCTCAATTCAAACATCTCTGGTAAACATGTCTCAACCATTCCTCCCTTGGCAACCTTTTCTCTCGACAAATCAATCACAATGACAATGAAATGATGAATATTAAATAAAATTCGATATCCAGAATGCATCTCCATCCACATGGGCCAGGCCGGCATCCAGACCGGTAACGGATGCTGGGAACTCTACTGCCTCGAGCACGGCATCCAGCCCGACGGCCAAATGCCCGCCGACAAGACCGTGGGGGGGGGCGACGACTCCTTCAACACCTTCTTCAGCGAGACCGGCGCGGGAAAGCACGTCCCCCGTGCGGTGTACGTCGACTTGGAGCCCACCGTCTGCGACGAGGTCCGCTCCGGCGCCTACCGCCAGCTCTACCACCCAGAGCAGATCATCAGCGGGAAGGAGGATGCGGCTAACAATTACGCCCGTGGTCATTACACCATTGGAAAGGTGAGTCATGGAGATTGTTTTGTTCGGCATCTTCATCCCTGCGAAGTTGCATCCCCGCGATGGCGAAGAAGTTTTCTCGTCGACGGAAGATTATGTCTCATGACTCAAGTTTATCTTCTTTGTCCTCCAACTCCATGCACGCAGGAAATCGTCGATCTAGTCCTCGACAGGATCCGTAAGCTGGCCGACAACTGCACCGGCCTCCAGGGTTTCCTCGTCTTCCACGCCACCGGTGGCGGTACTGGATCCGGCCTGGGATCACTCCTCCTCGAGAGGCTCTCGGTGGACTACGGGCGCAAGTCGAAGCTGTCATTCGCGGTGTCCCCCTCTCCCCAGGTGTCCACTGCCGTGGTCGAGCCTTACAACTCCGTGCTGTCCACCCACGCCCTCCTGGAGCACACGGACTGTACCTTCTGCCTCGACAACGAGGCTCTGTAAGTGGATCCCCTTTCGGGGGAAATGTTGTTCGTTGTGATTTCATTCTTGTCGCTGACTCGTTCTCTGTCATACTGTTCTGCACATCAAATTAGCTACGACGTCTGCCGTCGCAACCTCGATATCGAGCGTCCCACGTACACCAACCTCAATCGCCTCATTGCGCAGGTCATCTCCTCCCTTACGGCATCTCTGCGCTTCGACGGCGCCCTGAACGTGGACGTTACCGAGTTTCAGACGAACCTGGTGCCGTACCCACGCATCCACTTCATGCTCACGTCGTACGCTCCTGTCATCTCGGCCGAGAAGGCCTACCACGAGCAGCTATCAGTCGCCGAGATTACCAACTCCGTCTTTGAGCCGGCGGGCATGATGACGAAATGCGACCCCCGCCACGGGAAGTACATGGCTTGCTGCCTCATGTATCGTGGGGACGTCGTTCCCAAGGACGTAAACGCCGCCGTGGCCACCATCAAGACAAAGCGCACTATCCAGTTCGTTGATTGGTGCCCAACCGGGTTCAAGTGCGGGATCAACTACCAGCCGCCCACGGTCGTCCCTGGTGGAGATCTGGCGCGCGTCCAGCGCGCAGTGTGCATGGTTGCCAACACCACCGCCATCGCCGAGGCCCTAAGTCGCATTGATCACAAGTTCGATCTAATGTACGCCAAGCGCGCCTTTGTGCATTGGTACGTCGGTGAGGGCATGGAGGAGGGCGAGTTCAGCGAGGCTCGCGAGGACCTGGCCGCGCTTGAGAAGGATTACGAGGAGGTCGGTGCAGAGACCGCCGCCGGGGAAGGGGAGGAGGACATCGAGGAGGAATATTAAACAGTAGTGGCGCTGTCTTGTTCGGGAAGCAGCCTTTTGACCTGTGACATGAAAACGTACAACTCATGATGACCACGACCCATTCATACAATAATTTTGCCTGTAAAATGAGAAGTTTTCTGAAGTTTAAGCTGGTTTGGCTGCAGTTGCATCGCTCGTTCGCCATAATGGGCTTTTGTTCTTGTAGTTGTCCCTCACCGATTCCAATTTTACCGTGTATGGTTAACTCTCTTATGAGCTGTTGATAGCGATTTATTTCGAACGACCAAGTTGACGATGGCGCTTCGTCTTCACCTCGGCCTAGATTGCCCCCAGCTCAGCCACCGCCTTTGCCTCCTTGGCCTCACGCTTAGCTTTAACCTTTCTTTTCTTAGCCTCACAATCAGCATCCATTGCCTCCAGCCCAGCTCTGTCACCATCTTTGCCACCACATGTGCCTCCTTAGCTTCATGCTCAGCCTTCACCTTTGCATTCTTGGCCTCATGATGAGCCACCATCCTTGTCCTCCACCAATTCATTGCGCCATTTCTTCCATCATTTGGTGGCAAATCCACCCCACCCCCAAGAAGTGCCATAATCTTGCAAAACAAGCAGATATAGCTGTATGCACGTTCAACTCAACACTATACCCCATCCAATATTCGGTGGATGGCCAAGGAACAATTCACAACGCTCAAAGAAAAAAAATACATCAAAATTATCATTTAGCCATGGAAGAATATTATCAGTTGCATGATACCCGAACACCAAGATGCCTACAACTACAACATTGCCACACCTGTTTAGAACATATGAAACTATTTTTTACAAATGGCAGTTGATACAATGATAGAATTTTGAACTCATCGGTCTTTCCCCAACCTTCTGATGGACCCATTGACTTACATGTAGTCATGATAATGACAGTATTTAATATGATCGATTCTGCCACAGCCACATTTGGATAAAATCCTGCAGAACACAGCACGGTTTTCATTGTGGAGATTCTGCTAACCCATCGACTTACATGTATTCATGAGAATGACAGTATTCAATATGATCAATTCTGTCACAGCCACATCTGGATAAAATCTTGCAGAACACAGCACGGTTTTCATTGTGTGGAAGAGATTCTGCATAGTTATGTTTAAAAGCGCCAGTAAGAACAGATACCACATCTTGTGAAGATGGGTCATTTTCAAATGTGGGCAAAACAACAGCTGATTTTGCATTTGAGGGAGTTGGTGCAACTGCTGAATTCCATGGGAGAGCTGGTGCAATTCCATATACAACCTGCAGGAGAAAATTCATCAAAAGACAAAGACAATTAAAAGACAAAGACAAAGAAACAATAGGAGTCTCTAGCAACACATACACCCCCATCTGGCAATATGTTCCCCCTTCTGGCCGGGCAAACTATTCATTCACAACCAAGAATCTAACAAGGGGATAGTTAACAACTGTTTACGGTGGCGCAGCCCCTATTGGCTAGTTACAGGTTTCATACCATAGAGTAAAACAAGATGGGAAAATAGGTAATATACACACCTGGGGGTGTGTGGCACAGTAGAATTAGTGGTAATTTATTAAGTAGTTTATTTATTTGGGGGGGGGGTGTGGCACAGGAATATCATGCCATAGTTTTTCTATTTTCCTAAGTCACACTCAAAAATTGACTTGTTAGATTATACAGATAAGCCTGTTTTTGCTATTTAGATTGTACATACATGACAGTTTTACCGGTCAAATATCACACTAGCGCTTTGTATTAGGCTCAAATATCACACTCGTACCTTTTATTAGGCTGGAATATCACACTGGCTTATTTGCCTATGTCGTCTATCACACTAATATTGGTGCATCAGAAGTTCCCCCCTTCTTGTCAAAGCAGGTGCAGTAGTTATTCTTTCACCCCCACCATATATCTGGTGTATATATCGCACACCTCCAACCCTGCTGTGCCTCCCCTTGAACAACCCTCTCAAATCACACCCCCTCCTGTGTTGCGCAAGCTAACTCTGCGCCACCATGCCATATGCCATCTTCCCAGCATTGCGGTTGTATCTTTCGTCCCTACCGGACGACGGGTGCATCAAGGGGGGGAAGGCCCCGATCGCAACTCTGTGATGCAACAACGATGTCGTCGTCGGAGGAGGAGGAGAGGGAGGAGCACAAACTGTTATTGCTTCGTCGAGTATCAGGCCTAAAAAAAGCACTTTTGGATAATCGTTCATACCTGTTCCTACTTTTTGACTTAGCAGTTTTTCCACCAAACATAGATAAATAGTTCAAATTCGTATTTACCAATTTGTATTGCACGAATTGGTAGATACGAATTCGTATACAAATTCACTATTACTTACAAATTTGTATCTACCAATTTGTATCATCTCCTTGTTGGTCAGGGTTGATATAGCGCCCATAGGTTTAGTTTATTTTAAATACTAATATCCCCATCATATTGGCCCCCCCCAGTCAATTCTGACATCACCATCGTGTTACCCCGTCCCCGATTTAGTCTGTAGAGATACTTTGTTGGGGGTGTACCATAATTTTTTGCGGAGTTATTGCGTCCGACAGCACCACCATCGTGTTTTCCAAAAAACTCCAGTGACCCTAACTCAACGATGAGTAGTTGCCGAACTACTCCCTCAATTCTCCCTCCTGGCGCCCCCCCCTTGCCCCCCTTTGTTGCCACTACCCATGAGACGAAAAATATGGCATTGGCAACGTCAAATTTGTCTGGCGGGCCAAGCGGCATCCATCATTTTGTCGTCAACGTGTTGTCGTCGCACATTCGTCAACATGACGTGACCTAATGGTCATATTAATAGTAATAATTAATGTTTTTTTTCTAGATTTAATGATGCAGACCCATCACATTTATGTTAGTTGCAAACACACTTGGTGCCATCGACGATAGCCATGCGACGGATGATCCTGGAGAAGGCAAAGGCCTGTCCATGCGAATAGTAATGGAGCTCATTGGCGGCGGCATCGGCTCCGGGAAGAATATCCTGAGGACATCCTCCAACTTGTCCTCCCTCTTGTCCTCCTTCTCTCGCTCCTCATCCGTATTCGCCATCGACGAGAAGATCCGTCGGGGCCTACGGAAGCACGTGGCTCGGTCGTGGATATCCTGGGCAGAGTCGTGGTGTATGCGGCTGTGGGAGGACGACGAGTCCGAACAAGCGAGGAGGAGGGCAATCGGGATGATTTCGAGGTCCGACTGGAGCAGCAAGAGGAGCAAGGTGAACGTGAGGCCAAGAGTTAGGAGGATTGGAGATCCCGCCGCCGCGAAGAAGTCGTCGTCCGCCAAGAAGTCCCCGAAGAATGTGTGGAAGAAATGACACGTGGGGGGGGGACGACGCAAGTCGCAGAGTCGAACGTTGGATGTCCTCGGAGCAAGAGGACGAATGCGGCGTGGAGGTGACATGCATGATGACTCCGCCGAAATGGCCGCATAGTCCTTTAACTTTGCCCACGGAGGTGACGCTGAGGAAACGATTCTTAAACAATCTCAGCGCCACACTGTAGAGCAGGACTGGGATTTTAGCAACCACCTATATGATTTGATCAAGCTATGTAATTGTTCTATTGTAAAGATCAATAGCGACTACAACCATAGAATGCTAAAGGGGGTGTAGCGGAGTGCCAAGACCTCTTTATTTGGCTAATTGCTTATTCTTCCTCGCTAATCTTGCGGCCATCCTTTCCGCCTTCTTCTTCTCCTTCTCCTCGTCCGCGATCTTCTTCGCAACCGAACACTTCTCCACGATATCCCGCCTCAGGTCCGTTTCGATCCCATTCTCGTCGTAATACCTCGACCCGGCCAATTTTCCCAGGTATCGATACTTCTCGTGATTCTCGTAGAAAGTGCTCCACTCATACACCCCGAGCTGCTTCTTCGTATCCCACTCCTCCAACTTCTCGTCGGCGCCCTCGGGGGTGTTGTTCCCGGTCGCGAAGCACGGACTCGCGTCCCGTCCTGCGTAGAATTTGTACCCGCCCTTCAACGCGCCGTAGAAATCCTCTCCCTCGGTGACGTCGTACACCTTACCGAGTATGGATAGCCATATCCGATTCTCGGCCGTGGTGTGGAGCGCGAGCTCCTCGTGGCCGATCAGGCGATCCCCCCCGCCGTCGGGCTCGTAATGGAGGGCGGACGGTTCGCCGTCGGGGGAGGCGGCGGCGTCGTCGACGTCGACGACGACTCGGTCGTCCCCGCCCGCCGTCGTTTCGGCGTCGCCCGTTGCGTCGACGTCGTCGGGGGGAACGACGGGGTCGTCGCCATCGTCGACGACGCACGAGCCTTGCCGCGGATCCCCCTCGCACTCCCGGACGGCCGCTCCGTCGGCATCGGCGGCGTTCGCGACGGGAAAGAAGGGCGTCGCCAGGGTCAGCGTGGTCATAATCATTCCCGACGACAAGGAGAGACCCACCACCTCCAGATGGGCAACGGAGAAGAGTGCCAGGAAATACGCGCACGCCGTGATCGATCTAGACATTTTTTTTTGGAGGTTTGATTTGGGACGTAGAGTGTGTGAGTAACGGAGTTAGCGGAGTTCAAATATCTCAGTTATTCCTCCAGTCTTGTGGAGATAGATAGGGTTCACAAGAAACAGGGATTCACAGAATGGAGAGAAGGTGGTCGGTCATGGGGTCGGGTGTCGGGTTGGTGTTTTTTGTTCGTGGTTTGCGGCATGGTCTGTCCGTAGGTGCGATAGCCCACTTCTGTTGTTTAGGATGATCGCCGACGAAGGGGTCGAAGGGGTCGAATCTGCGCTCCGGCTAATCGCATCGTCGGCATCATCGCCGTCCGCGATACGGCAGGCTCAGGACGCCCTATCGCGATGGGAGGAGGTGCGATCGGACCATTTCGTCGTCGAACTCGTTCGTCTGGTCGGCACGTCGTCGTCGACGAAGGACGACGACGACGCGTCGACCGTTCGCCTGGCCGCTATCCTGGTCTTGAAGGCCGCGGTTTTACGACGATGGAAGGACAGGGGACGAGGAGGAGGAACAACGAGGGCGACGCCGACGCCGACCCTGTTGAGCGAGGACGTCAGGGCGTACGTGAGACGATCGCTGTTGAATCTGATCCTCGTCGGGAAGATCGAATTCGAGGGGGGAGGGGGAGACCATCACCGCGATGACGATCCGACTACCGCCGCGACGAATCGTCACGCCGTCGTTGTAGTCGTCGATCCGAACGTGATGATGGATAGGCAGCTCGAGCTGTTGCGGGACCGATCCCTCCAGACGAATGCGTCCTCCGTCCTCTCGAGGATCGCGCGGATGGACCTGCCGTTGAAATTTCACGATCTGATACCTACGCTCGTGGAGGGGGTAAAATTTTCTCATGGGGAGGTGTGTCGGATTATTACTCAACAACTACAACAACAACAACAACAACAACGTAATTTGATGATACTTCGGTCCATCCTTTACAATGCAATGAACTGCATGGAGAATATTCTCTCTGAACTATCGACGCAAAGATTGCTGGTTGACAAGAAGTTCAGATTTTCGATCGCGTCGCAGTATTTGGGATCCATCGTCGAGGCGGGGTGGATGCCCTCGCTGCTGTGGTTGGAATCGTCTTTCGAGGACGGTGGAGCGGATGCACCGATGATGGAGATGACGGTGCAATACGCGACGTTCGCATCGCGCGCGGTCTCTCACATGATGATGTCTTCCTTCGCCAAATTATCGGTCGTCGAAACTTCGTCGTCGTTGGTCGACTACGTTCTTTCGAATGTACACTCCTTCCTCTCTGGGTGGCTTCCTCGGGTCTTGAACGGTGATGGAAATGTGACGAATCACACCGCTCTGATTGGAAAGGGTTTGAAAGAACTCCTTCTAGTGCACTGTGACCTGATCGTGAATTTGCAACGCTCTCATCCGATTGAATTTGTGAGATACGTGGATCCCTTCCTGGCCCTGTTTCACTCGTTCTTGATGGTCGCTTTGGGAATGGAGACTGCTGCGGGTGTCAACACAAATACTAATGTCAGCATACCTTGCTCGGATCGATATGTGATTACGTTCATGACGTTCCTTGCCAATGTAGTGGGGACTTCCGAGTTCTATGATTTGAGAAGCTTCTTCTCGCCTTCTCTTGTCCAATCTCTTTCGCGGACGCTCCTTGAATTAATGTCAATTCACATATCCTCTCATCATCGTAGAAATGACGAGGATGACTGCTACGATGACAATGACGACAACGCGGAGGGGGGGCGAATTCGATGGCAAGATGATCCCGAGGGATTCTACCATTACGAAATACAACGATCCAGTGAAGACGATGTGGGATGTGCTAGTCAACATCTATTTCTAGCCTTGGTGGGTTCATCTTATACTGACCAGATTGTCATTCCCTTCCTGAAGGGGCTTTTTCAACATACCACATCACAAAGAATGGCCGTGGAGATAGAGGGCGGCATCGTAACGGGTATTGATGCTGAGACCATCCGATCAGCTTTGCCTTTGGGTCCTCCATTGACTAAGTATGGCAATAAATCGATTGATCATTCAATGGATCTAGTCTTGCAATGGGATTCGATATTCACGGCTGTTGGCTTGGCGGGTGGTATGCTAGAGAATTACGGCGTGCTAGAGGATTATTGGTTTGAGTCGCATCTCGTGCCGCACTTGGCAATGTTGTTGCAGAGTGACTCACCACGACTGGTAAGGAAAAGTAAACGAATCAGATCAAACCGCAATGAATGCTACTTACATCATCTGTCCACTACTGCTCATCTTTAGCAGCGGAACCAACTGCCCATTCTTCTGAGACGAATGATTTGGCTGATTTCGTGCAATGCCCAACGAGTATCATTTACGCCCCAATTTGCGGGTCTATTGACAGCCGCACTTTCTTCTGAGAACGATGTTTGTGTTCGTCTCACCACGGTCCTGGCCATTGAGACATTACTCCCACACTGTGAAAATTCACTCTCGATTATGCCCCCCATCAGCTCCATTGTAGAGGCCACCGCTCCTGCTTTATATCGGCTGACTAACGAATGCATCGATGTCGAGTCAAGGTCATCATGTCTAGAACTCCTCTCCAATCTCATTGCATACGTGGGTGTAACCGGAGGGACTATTTCGAACGAAATCCTCAATACTATTATCGCCCCCCTTCCATCTGTCTGGGACAATGCCGTTAATCAGAATCTGCTGCTGAAGCGCAACGTTCTAACTATGCTCTCGTGCATCGCGACATTCGTTGGTCCTGACCAAGCGGCAGTTTTGCATCCCTTGGCATTGCCTGTTATTGACGATTGCTTTGCAAGGGAGGAGAACAGGTTTCTCGTCGGCGAAGCACTGAAGGCGTGGTGGGTGTTTATTCGATTGTCAAAAACGTATGACGAGACGCTCGCCAAGCTGTTCATTCGTGCTGTGGAGCTGAGTAAAGATTTGGAGAATTTAATGTAAGCGCCACAGCATTGATTGATTTCATCAAGAGTCATTTGGTTGATGGCGTTCCTTTCTTCGGCTTATTGTTCCGTACAGGATACTGATGAGAATCATCGAGCATTATATCATTCTGGGGGGCATTGGCTTCCTGAACGAACATACCGCCACAATTGAACGCGTCCTTGGTAATGTTGTCGGAGAAGTCCGTCCTCGTGGTACAAGTTACATCTTCTTAGTTATTGAAGCGCTCCTCACGACCGGAGGCCCCATTCACGGTGGGAGACTTTTACAACGGTGTGGAGTAATGACCACTCTCATCAATGCCTGCGCCAGTGCTTATTTTGAAGATGAAACGTGCGAGCCAGATCGAGTTATCGTCTTGTATTTAACTGCATTGGCCAGGATATCAGTGTCCGCGCCATTGATATTGAAATCTTTGATTCCTGTGCGGCATCATCCTTCCGGGGAAATTTTCGGAGAGGAAGAATTCGTCCGTCTCTTGTTAATGAAATTCCAAGTTGCTGGAAATGGTGCTCATGGATTGCTATTCCAAAAGCTATGGCTGTTGCTTCTTCTCTCGTTTTACCCGCCATGCGAACTAGGATCATACTGCAACATCGTTCTCGGCAAGTCCAATGAAATATTCAACAAATTTATCTATTTGCTCATCAACATCAGTCCCGAGGGAACAAATCTTCTTTCCTTTGCGGTAGGGCACGATGATGAGGAAGAAACCGTGGATATTGGTATGGAAATGTATGAAGCATTATTGCAAGAACAGAGAGCAAAGGTAATTTTTTTTTATATTGTCTAATAGGCTACTTATACGGGATTATCTGACTTGCCCCTTTTCACCGCTGCCACGCAGGATGATTTGCTAGCCATATCAATGCATCAAGCTATTTCTGCAAAAATGAACGCCCTACCTAATGAACTCGGCGATAGGTACAAAGAATTTCTGTGCACTATTGAAGGTGATACGTTAAGGCAGTTAGAACTGTTGCTTGCTGGCAATATGGCATGAATGTCTTGACCATGATGTGTATTCCAGGATAATCACAAATATCGTTTCGATGGAAATCGACCGAGCGGTGCTATGTTGTCAAAACCAGAGCAAAAGCAACAAAGACAGAGTCATACTCGAATATGTTAGCTTAACATAATAATATTATATCAAATCAACAGATAACGCCGTCGGCACATCCCTCGTAGGGGTTGATACCCGCGCTGACCTTCTCGTAAAAGTCGATGGTACCGAGAATCGTCCTGTGATTGAAGATCTCCTGCGCGCACATGCCCGCGGCCCCGATCATCGCGAGTCGGCCGTTCTGCAATTCCCTCGTCTGCATGTCGGCGAATTTCTTCGAATCCGTCGGCCTGAGCCCGAGGGGATCGAATCCGAGGTCGCCGGGGTAATACCCGTCCCGGATCGTCCACAGCGTATTGGTCCAGTTCCCGAAATCGGGCTCGACCCAGCCGATCGTCGCTCGCTTGAGCTCGGCGGCGGCGACGAGTCCCGCGAGGAGAGTGAACGGGAAGGCCGGGACCTGAGCGAGCTGATCGTTCGCGGGACCCGTGAGTCCGAACGGTCCCGGGAAATTCTCCCCCACGAGGTATCCGACCGTCGCGAGCATCGCCACGCGGCCGTGCATGACCTCCGATTCGCGATAGCGCTTGATCTCGTTGAGGGTGATGCCGTACTGGGCGAATCCGAGCGGGTCGAAGTATCCCGTGGGAGCGACGACGCCGGGTAGGCCGTAGCAGGGACGGGAATCGTCGGGGATCCAGCCGTTGATGGGAACGGTCGCCGGCGTAGTCGACGACGACGACGACGACGACGACGGCTGGGGGATGTCGGCGGGGACGTCGGCGGCTGCCTCGCTGGAGATGGAGCGGAGGGCGGACGTCCGGGAGCTGTGGGTACCGATCGGGGCGAATGCGGTAGATGCCGCGATGGTCGTCGAGAGGATGGCAAGCTTCATCATCTTTGATGGGTGATGGAGATGAATGTGGGCTTTTACGAAGTTGTAAGATGTTAAGAGGGTAAATTCTCACACCCCCAAAATGATACATAATGAGTCATTATTTGTTTGGTCATTGACGTGGCGTCGTCTGCGCAATTCAATCCGCCGCTGGCGGTGAGTTAGGTGCGGCGACTACGTTGCGTGTTGGTGTCGTGGTGGCTGCATCCGTGAGGAAGAAGAAAAAAAATAAAATAATTTCGCTGAGTCACCACAACAAAGTACCATACCAAGTCATACGTGGGAATACGTAACGTAACACGCGTGCGCCGCCAACAAACGTAGTATCGTTACCCCACGAAACTCGTTTGGTGAGAAGTAATCTCGAATTCACTATCTCAAGCAAGCATGATGAAAGCATCCCTCCTGGTCATCGCCCTCCTCGCCGTCGGCAACATCGGCGCAGATGCCGCCTTCAGCGCCCCCGCATCGGCGGTCGCGGGCTCCTCTCCCCCGGCCCTCGCGGTCCTCCTCCCCGGCGAGGTCGACGTCGACGGGGCGTACGCTTCCTCGTCCTTTCCCATCCGTCCGGACCTACTCCTGAATCGAGCGCGCGAAATCCTGTCGCCGGAAATCGAGATCGGGACGAAGGACGGCGGGGCGTGTCTGTCGTCCGAATTCGAATTCGTCGCCGCCGTGGTCGGGCCGATAAATCGGGAGGCGTACCTCGACGCCCTGAATTCGTTCAAGTTGCGCGATTCGTTCGACATAGAGCAGAATTACTTCGGCTTCACGGTCGATCCGTTGCAGACGAATCGCGTTTGGTTCTTCACGCGGCAGGTCGCAAGGCACGTCGCGCCGTTCATGGGGGCGAATCCCGACAAGACGAAGGACGGCGGCGTCCTGACCCTGCCGCCCCAGCTGATGCATATGGATTTCGATCCGGACGGACTCGTCAGGGAATTCGGCTTCTACACCGTGGACAGGAGGCAGGGGAATACCGGCGGATTGGGAGGGGCGTTCGGGTACTTCTACGGCGTGGGTAGGCCGTTGCCCATACCGGAATGTCGACCCTACAGTCCGTCCTTCAGGTTCAGGACGTTGAATTTCATCGGCAAGATCGGCAAGATGCTGTCGAAGAAGACGAAGTGAGGAGTTAGGGAAATTAAATTGCGCGAGCAAGTTTGGGTGGATTAAATTCAACGCCAATTTCCGTGGCGCTCCGGTGATTTAAGCAAAAAATAAATGATTATAAAAATAAATATAATATACACACACATCACACATAGGTTGATAGGAGTAAGAAGCACCAACGCGGCGAGCTTCCATGTCGACTCGTTTACGCGACAAGCTTTATGCTCACGAGCGAAACATTCTTGATCGCCTTGGAACACAGCGGATGCAACGTCCTCGTCGTCACTCGGAAGGCGTTCGCTTTCGGATTCGCCTCTATCCTCACTAAACATCCAACATTGATATTGTTACCATTCATATCCTTGGCGCCGGTTCGGAACGTCCCCGCGCCAGACACGGTCCAGGGCGTCGGGTCCACGCCTTGACAGCGACCGAACTTCAACCCATCCACGATGACGTTTGCCACCCGATCCATGTAGCCCTCGTCTATTCCAGAGGAGGCCGGCGACAGCTTCATCACCTCTTGACACTCGCGCTCCGGGCCCTCGAGACTCTTCCATCTTTGCATGAAGGCTCCCGGATCGAGATTGACCGGCTCCATGAAGCATGTCACCACGAGCGGCAGACGCAGCGGGTAGTCGTGCTGCTCCCCCTCTTCCGTCCGAAAAGTTATTCTAATGGACGGAGCATCGACGAATGGCGCGGTTACTTCTACCAAAATCAGCAACTTGGCTTGTGTCTTTATCGCCACGGTACATCCGGTAGAGTCGGACTCGCCATCGTCCAACAGATCTTGGGTCCCTTGCATCTGCATTCGGAGATGACCCGGTTGATCGACCCTGACCCTGAAGTTTTGGAGAGGCGAGGAATGCAGGTTTCCGAAAAATACCGATATACGCCCCTGAGCGCCGATGTATTCATGCTTCACCCCCACCTGGAGCAGAGAGTTCTCGAACAGCACCCCCGATGGAGACGTGCAGAGGTTGGAAAATGCCTTGCGCATGGCAGGGATGAGTTCCTTCGGTATGCCGACCACGACGGGATTTGATTCGCCATTCAGATATTTGACATCTGGCGGCTCTTCTCCCATGGCACCCCGTGCTTGCTCTTGAATTGCATTATTATTGGCTGACTCCTCCTCCATATCTCCCTCTTCCTCTTCCTCCTCAATGGGCTCCATCTCCTCCTCTATCGGCGGGTTGCTCAGCATTTGAACGCCCAGCAAAGCTCTTTGCTGTTCCACTTCACTGGGCGTCGATGCCTTCGTCACCGCTGCACTATTCTCACCCTCGGTCTCCAGCAGTCTCATCTCGAGCGCACTTCGACGCTTATCCTCAAATGGTGGCATCTCGCGCAACAAATCTTCAACAGACTCGGGACTGAATGCCTCCCTCATGGTTGAATACTCAACACAACGCTGTTGCACTTCCACATCCGAGCTATTTTTGCTGCGGGCAAATACAGGCGCCACAAGGGGGCGACATTCTTCATACAAGTTGGCCAGCTTTGCGTAGGTGGTAGTGAGAATCGCCCTGGTCTTCGTGCCCACGATAAACCAATGTTGATGGAGGACATGGAATTGCTCTTCCCCGCTCATGCCGGGTCGCTCGGCAATGAGGAAACCGAATTCTCCCAAAACATAAGCTGCAATACGCACGGTTGTTTCGTGGCATCGATGGGGTGTCACTGCCACAAACAGAGTCGCGGCCGCATAGCTCTGAAGGTCTCCCTGGGGATGATTTGTGACGATCTGCACCACTCGATGCCAAATGGAATCACTCACATAGTCTCCACTGATGGATATCAATTTAAGAATCGTATCGACGTACCAGCGCAAGTCCGTTGCATACTTTTCTGCGAGGATGGCAATCTTGAGCACCATCTCCTCGCGAATACTCGCGTCTGCCACGACCAAGTGTGCCACCAGCTCATCCACAATGCGATCTGCATTGTCAGTGTCACAGATGACGAACAACAGGTCCAATGCCCGCCGTCGGACACTGATGTCAGCATCCTTTAACGACACTAGAACGGTTGCCTGATGCTTCTTCGCTCCCTCCACGCTCCCCTCAATCTGAGCAAGCTTCGCCATGATCATCAATCCCAAGTAACGGATATTGGGCTCGCGCACGGATATAAACTTCCCGAGTATATTCATCGCCCCATCCCTCATTACTACCGGGCACGTTGTTCCCCACGCCACAATTAAATTCACGGCCTCGAACAATATGGCATGGTCGGCATTGGATTTATTGATTGAGTCCGACACATCCGTTTCCATCAAAATTTTCGTCACAACATTCATGAGTTGATTCACGTGCTCGTTTCCTCCCATCCCGATATCATGTCCCTCCACGGCGTTGGGGTACAGCTGCAAGAATTTGAGCAGTTTTATTTGTAGCCACGGACTGGGAGTGCGATAATACATGTATTCTCGCGCGCACTCCTTCTTCATGACGAGGAGGCTCAATACGTGAACGACGTTAGGGATCAAGATTTCGTAAGACGCCGCCTGCTGAGAGGCGAGTCCGTTCAGCAGGCTCATGGCGCTCGTTACTACGCCCAAATGTTGATCCTGCAGCAGCTGTCCCAAGTGAGGAGCGAACTCCCTCCCCGAAATTAAATCGGAACTCGTCCTAGTCAGGCGCAGCAGGCACAAAGCGGATTTCTTCTTCACCTGCTCGGTGGAAGTTTTCGACGTCAGTATGTGCTGGACCTCCATGTGCATGGCCTGAATGAGCTCCAGGCCCGAAATATTCGCCAACGAACACAAGGCCAGGCACTGGACTGCGTCATTCTTCGGGGTGCCCTTTTTCTTCTTCCCCGACGGATCGGGAGCCGCGGTCAGATCCCCCTTCATGGTCTCGACGATGGAACTCATGACGGGATCCGACCCGCGCAGGAGCAGGCTCAGCGCAACGTATCCGACGGTCTTTTCGTTGAATTTCTTGGACCGCACGAGGGACAGCACCTCGGCGTGGCCGAAGTCGACCTCGTAGCCCAAGACGTGGATGTACGCGAGCTTCCACACGTACTTCTTGCGCTGATACGACGAGAGGGACGGATTGCTACCATCGGCGGCAAGCTTCGAATCGCCGGGGTTGAATTTCTGGCGTATTTTCGCGAGCTCCACCTCGACACGGTTGGACTCCTCCTCCTTGCTTTTGGCGTTGCGGAGGTCGGAGATGAAGTTGTTCAGGCCGCGCGCTTGGGTGGACATTTTTTTATCTGACTCCGAGAGAGAGGGGGGTAAAAAATCTTCAGAAATACGACCCCGATACCGTTCTTTTCAATGATCGCCACAGTTTATTGCCTGGCGGCGATGGCGCTCATGCTATGATGTTGTCTGCTTGCTGATGTTCAACGCCGAATTCATTCATGGTTCATGGGCTGTCATTTTTAGTTTAAATTAATTAGTGTATTGTTGAGTTAGAAAATAGAGTGGACTAAATAAATATAATAAAAAACCCCTTTTTTTACTTAACCCTAAAAACCAGCAACGTCGTCGGTCGAAAACGGCGGCTCTCACTCCACCCTCATCGATTCTGAAGTCTGACTCTTCGGTACGAGTTCACTTCTCCTCTCTTAACATCATCCGTCTCCGTAGTAAACAACTCTTGGGGACGATAAATTAGATCGTCTTCATTCACTGCATCACACTTGTGCTGGTCATGTATCTCTACAAGGCGTTCTGCTTTTATAACTTAGCGCATTCTTTAAATGCCTGCATGTTCGGCACCACCAATGCAATGTCAATCGAAAGTGGCAGACGGGAGATGATTGGTCGGACAATGACATCCGCTTTCGGAGGAATGGTGTCGTCTGCAGGTGGTTGGTTATCTTCAGATGCAGCGGAGGCAAATGCCATCGACAAACCAACCATCGATGATGAATCACCCTTCACATCGTATCAAATATTACCCGATGCATCCTCCAACTTGGCTCCTACTCTTCTACAGATCACTCCGTCAGATCTGAATCAGGTATTGGCCATGACCCGCACAAGTAAACATGGTGTCGGCTGCGGGGCTTTGTGGCTAGGAGAACACCACAACTCCGCCAAGGATCATCAGTAGCAGGCCAACTTTGTGAGAAGTATTCATGGGCTGAGACAAAAGGAACTCGTTGATACGAGTAACGGAAACATGTCCGTGGGTCTCGAGATGGTTCAGGTTCAATTCCAGCCAGCTTTGGACGCCTACATCGCAAAGCAAACATCGGCAGATGAGATGAAGTCTCTCGTTCAGTGGGAGAAACGATGGAGTTGGTCCTTCGAGGGATATCTTCCCGTATTTGAGACCTGTCGAGAACTGAACATTCCTCTGGTGGCGTTGAACGTAGACTCTGAAGATTTGGGTTTAGTCGAATCAGGAGGTTTCCCCAACCTGCCACGCGCTAGGCTTCAGAAGTACATCATCGATCCTGCCGGCTTTGCACAATTCGCGAGTAATCCATACTACAAAACGTATGTTGATTACGTCATCAGTCCGTCTTATGACATGCATAAACAAATGGGAATACTCCGTTCCACCATAACTGGGCAACAATTGGACGAGGACATGCCATTTGCGCGGTTTTTTAGTGGAAGGATGCTCTGGGATGAAGGGTGAGATGTTAACTTCGTTATCAAACTTTTTTTTTGCTCAAAGTTCTCATTTAATAGTCATACGCTCGTCGCAAAGCATGGCCAGCAACGCATACAAATGGACTAGGGCGAATCGGGGTCTAATGATTGGATTGGTCGGGGCAGACCACATCAAGTTCAAGGCAGGCATTACTGGACGGTATCAACGTATGGCGGCAGATGAGAAACTGGACTGTATCTCCGTGATTCTGAACCCGTCATTGATTGACACAAGACCCAGTGGCTCAGTTAGCATGAAAAGCAATACAGCTGCGTCTGCATCTGGAGCGGATGGGCTTACATTGCAGCTTCGATATCTGAAGCGTGGTGTCGATGTGGAATCTCTCGAAAGCAGTGAGAGTAGCAGTACAGGTGGCGTTCTTGCGTTAGCGGACTATATAGTCATATCATCTACATCGATCATTTAGTTCAAGTTAGGTTCATGTATTCTTTCTTTCGATATGCCATTCTACACGCCTTTGATGTGAGGAATATTTGTGACTTGACATATTTTTTTTCATTATGCCAGATCACGCACCCGCACAACCAGCTTAGATGGTAGTTGTTTCCGAAAGCTACGGTGTTGAGATTCTCAATCATAACATCCCTCAGGGGGGCAGTCGGGCCCACAAGGACTATCATCCATCATCATAGGTGTCTCCCAGTCATGAACGCCATTATCTCTCCGATATGCTCCCATACCGCAATTCCCTGGCTTGGCATACCTACAAACTTGGGCTCGACACATGTGAGTCTTTCCGTTTACCTCGTAACTCGTAGTGGCTTCCGCGCAACCAACATAAGTGGTCGCGCGCCAAATAACATTCGTCAAGTGCCCATTTCTCGCCCAAGGCAATCCTATCTCGCGTTCTACAAAGCGACCCACGATTTCGTCGGGACCTTACGTCACCATTATATTTTGTTAATTAATAGCAACATATAGCAAGCATCATGAAAATATAAAAGACTTACTGTACAATTGACCCCAAGAAGAAGGAAGGCCTTTGTTCCTTGCAAGATTTTCTCCGTATGGGTTGTTTGGATCATGCTCGGGTGTACTAATTTGACAGGTACCAAGGAGCTTTTCAGCGTACACCATGGAGCTGTCCTTCAAACCTAGAGATAGGAGAAAGAGGGGTGAGCAGAAGTGACCGAAAAAAATGCGAATAAATAATGATGACGGTTCACCTTTGCTCCATTTCAGAGGAACGTATGCCTTATTGTAATTGGAATGCCATTGAATTCTCCTCTTATTGTGTGCTATCAGATATGCTTTATCACGATCCGTCATTGTAGACTCTGTTCGTCCCACGTCTTGAAAAGAGATTTGGAACGATGAGCAGATTAATGCAGAAACTAGTTTGGCATGTTTGAATAACTTCAATGATGTTTATACTCACCTATCACATGGCGCTTACTGCCTAAGAATTTACCGCCTCTCACAGCACTTCTCCAACTTCCGTCCTCTTTCTGAACGTCGATATCATAGTACCCCTGTCCTGAACTGCAGCACATGCCATCGCGAAAGACATCTTTTGACGGCATATATATCAAGACGGATGTAAATTAGCAGCCGCAATACAAACACATTACACAGGCGTTCACTGTCATAAAGTCATACCTTGGATAGTAAACTCGTACATTCCAATACCAAGACAGACAGCGCCTGAGTATGTTGTCGACGATAAATAATTATTTCCGTCTTCAGGCCCAGAATATCTTGGTTCTGATTCACTCCTTTTGCGGAGCTCCCAAGACGTTTCTTGGCCTTCTTGATCAGTCTTTATGGCTATGTTGGTTTTGCAGAATCGGACGAGTTTAGCAAAGAGAAAAAGACCGTAAACATACTACCGTACGAATATGGCACTCTCACTTATTAAAACCGCTCGCTGATAGTTGAAACATGACATCCTCAATGCGGCTGAGGATATCTCGGGAGAAAGAGGATCGGTCGCCAATTGTCGGCTATAAGCTGACGCATGTGACGATGATTGATCCCAGGCCTGTGTTTCTTCTTGATCATAGGTTTTCCTTTCGAGTCCATTTCGATGACTGCTCTCGTCATCATAAATCACCTCAAGTGGATCATTTACTTCCAAGCTCCCATCAGCCAGCGACCTGAGACCACCTCGGACGCAAACGATGATACAAGCCAGTTCTAGACTAGTAAGGAGGAAAGACAACTTCATTTCAGGAATATCCAAGATTATGGGGAGATTGTGGAGATTTTCCTCGGGGAAAGACCGAGCTTGTCCGGCGGCTGCTGCTACTACTACCACTACCATCAAGGCTCGGCGGCAAAATTTGTTCAAATTCAAGTTTATGTATCTGTACTGCGACACACGTGCGTTGGGTCAAAACGAAAGAGTAAAAAATGGTTGACATATTTTTGAGCGTTTCGATATGGAGTTCCTACGATAAAATCGAGTCAAATTTTTGAGTCGTAGGTACTTAACTGAAACGTCAATTTAGTATTCGATACCCCTACATAATTGTCCCTACTCTACATAGTCATTCTACTTTAGGATGTTTAAGACATGGATTGTGTTGTTGATGCCACATGCCACTGCTGCTGATGTGGAATCATTGAGAGATCCAGTGCATCATCATCAAACACTCACAACATTGGATGAACCCCCATCCTTTGATTCTTGCCATTGTCAATCCATCAGCCTCAGCCTCAGCAACATCGACATCGCTGCCACCTGCAC
This sequence comes from Stephanodiscus triporus, assembly GCA_036939755.1. Lineage (NCBI taxonomy): Eukaryota > Bacillariophyta > Thalassiosirophyceae > Thalassiosirales > Thalassiosiraceae > Stephanodiscus > Stephanodiscus triporus. The sequence continues at coordinate 20,472 of JALLAZ010000154.1, forward strand.
CTTACCCACCACTCCTTTATCACTACCATCCTTGTTGTTCATTGTTGTTTGCATAATTTCCTGAACCTGGTTGAACAAACAAAGCACAACTTTCTTACTAGAACTAGTACTAGATCCCGGTAAAAGGGAGAGGGAAACAAGAGTCATGTTATGCCTCACAAGACCCACAAATCCTCCTGGCAAATTAAACTTTTTCTACAGTACCATTTTAATGTAACTGTTGTATTTTTATTGTATCTATCGTGTACAAATGTGCCAGTCATTTTTAATGCCATTCATGTAGAAATTATATTTTAACATACCTGTTGTATTTTCATTGTATCTATCGTGTACAAATGTACCAGTCATTTTTAATACCATTCATTTAGAAATTATTTAATAGTTATAATCAAAATAATAATTTTATATAGATAATTTGAGGTTCAT